>NW_019775837.1:176274-196019 GCF_001039355.2 Lingula anatina
ATTTTTTTTTTTTTTTTTTTTTGTATAAAAGACTTAATAGAGTGGTTATCCGTTATGGAAATCTTAGATCATTTAAACCGTTTTTAAGACGGAGATAATTGTTGTCTTTCTCTCAGCAAAAGCGACGTTAAAACATTTTCTTGCATACAAGACTTAATAGAGTGATGGTTGGCTCGAAGTAAACTAGATTGTATTGTTTACGAGCCCATCGTCCCGTTTAGAGTTATGTGATACGGCTATCATTAAGTCTTTCTGCAAAATGAAATGTTGGTAGTTTGCATTGTCGGCGCTGTGATTTCGGATAAAACCGAACCATCATTGTCTTATCTGAAAACAAAACATTCTAACTTTATGCAAGCTTTTAAAAGATATGTATAGACCTCAAAACCGCAGGTACAGGACCTTTGTCGGCGTGGTCATTTTGGGGAAAGACAAACCATCATTGTCTTATCTGTAAACAAAGCATGCAAAAGTGATTTGACTTCCAAAGGGGTGTGTATTCTGGTTTTGGATTGGTGTTCAGGTCACAAAGTGACTTTTCTTTTAAAACGATGTTATGGGATAATATTTGTTAGTTAGCTCTCATAGAAGATGGTATATTTTGTAACAATATAACACAATAAAGGGCAAGTACCCTCCATAGACAATTTGACACTTCACTTTGCGGAAAACAGTTAGGGTGAAAACTGTTTGGTCTGTTTGGTTGTCTTATTGCTGTTTTTGGTTGTTTGGTTGCATTATTATTTGGAGAGGAGAGCAGAATATTTTCAATTTTGGGGGGCGTGAACTAGAAGGAGTGAGATAAGGGGAGCAAAATAGCAGTCTTTCTTTGGATGAGTATAAGATTTCTCAAATGTGTATGTATACATGTGTGAACGTGTGATTGTGTGAGAGAACGGGAACTTTAGAGGTCTTTTCTGCATGTTCAAACGAAATTCGTACATTCCTCTTCCGTTCTGACCAAAGCTCTATGTATCCTGACTGTTGCCAATGGCGTTGAAATCACGATAGGAGCTCTTTTGGGAGGCAGTTTGTTGACAGTTTGTTTGTCCTATGGCAGATATGAGTGGTTTTGAAAGTTCAATTTGTAAATTACATTTTGTGTTTATCGTATCCGTTTTCGTATTTGTCTTTTTCTTCATTTTCTATGTACTTTAGCCACGGTCACATGTATATATCAAAATATCTTATCCAGTTCTTCACACTAAATGTGGCAAGCTGCTAGACTGATAAAACGTTTGTTTCTCTTTAATTCTGGTTTGTACATGTATGCACTGGTCTATGAAGTAATAAAAGTGATAACTCCCCTTCATAGTGGTATATTTTTATTGTCTATTTTCAAACATAACATGCTTTTTATGAAATTGTGCAAGATGTCGAGGACTAAAATTAACAACAACAATTGCGCACCGAGTACATTACAGAGCACACTGATTGTAGAATTGTACTACAAACAATTTCAAGCATATGATACCGCCAGATAATATACGGTTAATTGTATATAGTGAAACTTTTTCATTCTTTCTTGAGACATTTTACTCGTCTATACTTATGAAGCATAGTACAGGGAGAGGTTTCGTTAGTCAGGCCCTGATGCCTTACTTGGGTGGTCCACCTGGCCCATTTTCAAGTACACACTGACCAATGATTTTAGGACAAGTACGTTCCCGATTTCCCCAACGCCCCTTAAAGTTAAGGAATCTAAACTCCCCTGTAAACTGTCCTTTGGCGGCCATCTTGACAACTTTGAGATTATTTGCAATGTGCCATGCTGTTCCTGCGCTACAGAGATCTTTTAACTTGACTCCGTTGAAAAGCTTCTTGTACACGTGGTCCCCTGTGTTTGGCCAGAAACCATGGGACCCCTTGGCTGCGTAGACTTGGGCGTGTGTGCAGTCAGTCGTATAAACGGCCCGATCCCCTTTCTTGAAGAAGTTACCATTCCACAGAAACTCTCCACCATATTTTTTAGTGATCTCAGAATCGTGGATCGACAAATAAATGGAGTAGATTTTGTTATTATAGAACTTTATCTTCACGTGTTCCCAATCTCCAACGTGATTTCCAAAGGTGGAGTACCCTCCTGCACAGCCGTTAAGTCGAGGACATACGCAATGGCCCCACGCCTTGAAGCACGGGCATACATTATCAAAATATAACCCCACACACGCCCGTTTTCCTCTGTTGTATGGAAAGAAAAACCAATAGGTGATTTCAACAACGCTACCCTTGTCCTCGTATATAGCGTATGCTGGGGCGCTGGCAGGATTTTGACCTTTAAAGACGGCAGGTTCTCGACAAGAGGCACAAGATAACGGCGTTTTAGTTTCCAGGTAGCAGTTGCTGTTACAGGTGGGTAGTGTGCTCGTAGTGACGGAAGTCGGACTGCCGCCGCGTAAGTTTACGTGTTGGAGGAAATAGTCGACGCTGGATGGTTTCCATTCCTCTCCCACGGCCAACCGGACCACTGGCGCCCACAATTTTGCGGCGGCGACGATATCAGCGTGACGTCTCCCATTGAGGCCAACCTTCCGTTTATCCTGACACTCTCTTTCCTTTTTTAATATGTTGTTAAAGTTTATATTAAGCCATCCGGTGCTTGGTGACGAATGGAATGTGACAATCATCAACAGAAGGCACCAACGTACAGGGACGACCATCTTGAAACACGGTTGGAGAAGATTTTATCCTTTGGTAGAATTTTTTTTAAGATCTGCAAGAAATAGAAAAACCAAACGCAGATAGCTATTATAGTTGTCGAAATCAGTCTTTAAACACAAAAGACAAGATCAAAAGGAAATCATAAGTCGTTTAATTTTAATCTGTAAGAATGAGACTGCATATGATACACTGTGTCACGTTGTTGGTAGAATTACCAGTTGATACTATTAATAAAATAAAACGGCCGTCTCTGTTGGTGATATATTTATACTATGAAGTTGATACTAAAGGTCATTTACAATAAAATTATGTCACTGTTTCCGATCAAATTTTTCGTCAAGATATTGTCTCCCTACATTCATGCAACATGATTATTCATTACATCAAAAGAACACGGGTATTAAGAGAGGCTATTAAAGCCGTTCCTAACTTCATTTTTATAATTGTAAAAGTGCAGTGAAAGGGGTGGTAGAAATAAACAAATGTGAAAAATTCTTTTTTAGCCTAAACATCCCTGGTTATTGCGCGGTGCATTTCAGGTAAAATAAAACAAAGACGTATATAACAGAACAACCATGTAAAAGACAATTTGTGGATTATACAATCCTGAATGATACTGCCTGATCATGAGGAGATTTCGTGACAGTCGGTTGATAAATCCGAACAGTTGACCACGTGACACCGCTGTTAGGGCGTGTCCGTGGGTGTCAGATGAGTTTTTAAGTCGTGAGTGGACAGAGCTGTGGCGGAGCAATCACCCCCCCCCCCCACACACACACACAAAACGTTCTCTACAATATTCACAGTATAATGCAATATTTTATTGTATTTCACGATATTGACGGCATCCTTTCTGTTACCAAGTAAACGAAGGGATAAATAATTTTGTAAATTACACTTAAGAGCTTTTTAATGCTTCCGAGACACTACTACACTAAAAACAAGTAATAACAACTATACTCACATCTGCGCTGTACCAGTTCGGATAGATAATTGGTTTTGAAGCCGTCGGTGGAATTCGGTAGATGCTGCAGCAGTATTTCACTTTGTGCCTGCAAAAGTTGCCGCTTGCCTGGTGTGACTCTAAAAGTGGGTGTAGAGTTGACGGCACTGCTTTTAAAGGGGGAGACGTCATCCATGGCTAGCGACGCTGAGTGAGATGTTCTAGTATGTAAGCAGTGCAGCATGAAAGTGTGTTAACTGTTTAGTCCATAAGGTTTGACCTGAAATTACGTTTAGAAATGGACATGCTATTCCATTTTTGCGAGTGTAAAATATTGGAAGTGTTATAAATCCCAAATGGCTTAAAGTAATTACTTTTGGGTTCGTTGACTTTATATTTCTTGTTATTTTTTTACCATGATTTCGACACTTAGAATGGGACTTTTCTACCAGTGCAGTGAATTGACCAACCAATTGGAGCAGTCAAATTGACGAATCACCTCTTGTGTAAGGAAAGTTAGGATAGTGCTAGTGAGTACTGATCAGCAGACGACACAGTTCATTCAAAAAGATCAAGGTCAGATTAGCCTAAATACTTGCAATAGAGATTGGTTAGAAAGCATGAATTCTTCCGCAAGAACAAAGTTATGCTTTTGACTGACAAGTAGCTAAAAATTGGCGCATTTAGTGTGGTTAGCTGACTTCAATATTTCTTATTTTAGATTTTTTAAAACAAAATTTATAAACATGATTACACTTACAATTATGGAAATGTTTTGAAAAAGGTATCAAGGGACAAGCTTTACCGGGCAACGAACAGGTAGTAGATAAAAATTGTACAATTTTTAAAGTTGGAAACGTGAGTATCAACAGATGTCAGTGTAACAGGACCCAAACTACATAGTCATGGTGTAACAAAATATGCTAACAATGTTAAGGAAGTATTGTCAACCCGACTTTGACTTAAGATAAGTGCAAAAAGAGAATTGATCTGAGAAATGCATCAATGCGATGTTAATTGGTTATCCCCAATAGGCCTAGCCTGTACAACCTCACACAAAGGATGTTTTAAATAGATTTGACGTGAAACGGAACTGTTTATACAATTTGAAATGCTTAATTTAAACATGTGATAAATGTAGACATGAGGATTTTTTTTAACAACGTTTATTCAAAAGAAAGAAATGGAGGCAAGGCGCTGGAAGCATTATATGCTCTCTATAGAATTAAATAAGTAAATAAATAAAACAAATGGATACATATATACATATATACAACAGAGTAAATGTAAAACATCATGAGGATAACTTTTTTTCTGGAACTAATTACTAAAGTCGCGTTTTTAAGTGGCCTCAGTTGTATACTCTGTATGACAAATCTGAGCAGAACGCAAGAATACATGTAAAGGTGCATTAATGTTTTTGTCTAGTACCTGCTAGTACCCTTAAGCAAGAGCGCACACGTACATGTATACTCTTGATCACAAAGGTTCTCACATCTCCAATTGCAATTTACCAATCATCACATCGCAACTGTAAACCGTTTTGAATGGTATATTTTATTCCAGATGCCATAGTTAACATGACTGATCATGGTACAGAAAAAGAATGTACAAGTATATGTAGATATGCATATTTCCTATAATTTATTAAACTTAAGAAAACATGTGCCCCTTCCACTGTGATGTTATGTTATATATAGAGAGTTATATAAGCCACAGAGTTAAAATATCCATTATATTGTAATTGCACCACCTAATTTCACCAAATTTATTCAAAATTAGCATCAGGGTGTGCTCTTTAAACGTTACGTATCTATAGTTTTAATATTAAAATATCGCGAGTGTCTACCGCGTACTCCAATTAGCCCCAGCAGGGGGCGCAGCTTGCTTTAAACCAGGGTCACAAGGTAACGACAGTAGTAGTTGTCTTGTTTATTCAGTGGCATTTTCAAGATAATGTAAAAACATACTTATGAACTAGTCAGTCAGTCTGTTGGAATGTATTTTCTTTCCTTCTTTCTTCCCATTTTGTCTTTCTTTCTTTCCATATTTAGTGTCTTCTTACGCTGTTTTATGTTTTCATTTTTGCTATTATTTAATTATCATTTCTTTTATTTTCAAGGTAATGCAGTGTAAATGCATCTCATGGGTTTCCTTTAAATCGAACAATAAATTAGCCGAGAAGGGCCTCATGCTCTTATTTGAGATCAGCGTTAGCCTCGATAATCATTGCGAGGACAACCCAACTGCTGTCCGAGCAACTGTCAACTGCCCTGGCTCCTATGCCTGGTCCATCTTCACGGCGCACTATGACGTACCAGCACTGGTATGTAACTGTTACTTTTACGTTATAGCTGCAAATGATTACATGTGCGATTCCAGTATTCTTATGTCCCACAAGTCAGCTGCGTCAGAGAATTAGAATATACGTTTTATGCTTGTACATGTAGTGGCTACTAGAATGCAGTTTAACTGTAGAAAGTAGCACCCTTCCCTCTAATTTACAGGAGAAAATTAACACGACATGAGATATCCTGGAAAATAGAGTAACTGAATAATAACCCCTCCCCAAATAAATAAACAAATTAATAAAGTCCTGGTGACTATGTAAGAGCAAGCCTCAAGAAAACGACAGAACCACTCTTTCAGACAACGATTTGCCGTTTCATCGTAGGTACTAACACAGCGGAGAAGGGGAACTTCTGGTAACTGCGCTCCTAGGCAGAGACTAATATGACATTTATTATTTCATTTATTTATTTTTTTCGAAAACTATGACAACTGATGTAAATACAATATTTATATAAATATATAGATATAAATAGTGAATTTGTATATTTGCAGAACATAAGCAATATAGAAGGCCAGTTCTACACACGCGTGTGTATTCCTGTGAAGAGTCTTGATACTGGATGCAGAGATTTCCGACATGGGCGGGCCGTTGGTCTTGGCATCGGCTTTTTCAACCCACAAGCGCCCGTCTTCGGAAGACAGTGCGTTTGTAATACTGATTTCTGCAACAGGGACTCAGGGAATCTCCCTAACTTGCCTGAAGGTGATACTGGTTGACATGCTTGTTGTGATAGTACCATAACGGTTACGAGGCCTTTAAAGGTTCTTAAAATGATGCTTAGGCGGGAATGGACATTGATCTCTATCCTTTACCAGCTACGCTGGAAATCATTTCTAAAAATTTTCTTTGGTTGCTATAAGAGGAAACTCGTAACCACTGAGGGTGGGCGGGTCATTCACGGCGCAATCGGTAGCGTGCAAGGCTGTTAAAAAAATTGATTGTGTTAGTTGAGACTAGTTGTGATAGTACCATAACGGTTACGAGGCCTTTAAAGGTTCTTAAAATGATGCTTAGGCGGGAATGGACATTGATCTCTATCCTTTACCAGCTACGCTGGAAATCATTTCTAAAAATTTTCTTTGGTTGCTATAAGAGGAAACTCGTAACCACTGAGAGTGGGCGGGTCATTCACGGCGCAATCGGTAGCGTGCAAGGCTGTTAAAAAAATCCAAACCAATTATCCACCATGGTAACGAGTCACGAGTAGTCACGAGTTCGAATCCCGCATGAGGCATGTCACCTGTCCCTCGGATACGAGCTGGACACGTGATCGGGAAGGCGCGAATACGAATGCAGGCAATCGTCGGTCCCGGCAAATTACCTTTTGCATAAAAAGCCGGTATACTTTCGCATAAGTGATCGATTTGGCAACAACTTTAGCTGGTCGTTATCATAGTGTCTGCCTCGTCGATAACACTTCCTTACTCTTCATTTAAAGGTTCTTAAAATGATGCTTAGGCGGGGATGGTCATTGATCTCTATCCTTTACCAGCTACGCAACAGATCAAACTTGAATTGAGTCAGTATAGCAACCCGCCATGGTGCCATGCACGTCATACTGCCCTTTCATCTCAGAGAGCTGTCTTCTCGGTGGGATTATCAGCAAAATTATTTATTTTATTTATTTATTTTTTTCGAAAATCACGCTATTGCTTTACCCAATGTTACATTTTGTTGTGTTTTTAAATGCCATCCCCTCCTCTAGGGCCTTGCTTCTCAAGACTGTTCATATTGTCTTACAGTACCCGGGGCAACTCCACAATGGCCATTAGAAATGGCAAAGACTACTCAAATCCAAACTGCCAAACTGCGAACCGTTTAAGCTCTCGTCGTGCTCGATAACTTCACAGGTGAAGTCAGACGTAATCTCACTGTAAACCAAAATGAAAATAAAAGCATCAGAAATCATCTGGCTTGTTACGTTCCGAGCAGTCTTATCAATAAAAGCGACCAAACTTGATATTGTTTCGGTAGCTTTCCCGCTTTGGCACCACGTTATACCGCCTGTAAACCGCGTTCAGCAGAAAAAGAAGGTATCCTCTCGGCGGAATTGTCGCCAAATATGTTGTCTTTGTCAAAATTCACATGGTTGCAATTGTTTGAAAGGAAAACGCACCAGCTTCAACACATTTGAACGTTTTTAATGATTCCCTCTTTTCAGGGGCTTGCTAAAACTAAAATCGCCCCCCGACCCCCTGTGCTTTTTAACATCATAGGTGATACCAAACTAAATCTCAGCTCAAAACAAAGTCATAGTAAAAAAAAAAAAAAAAATGAATCTATCTCGGAACGCTCCGTGTCGGCTTCTCAACCAAGGTCTCGTGTACATCATCTACTTCAACGTTCAATGATAATACGCTGTTCGGGGAAAGGCGTTGTGCGGGATGAAATTCATCTTTTTACGGCTCACGGGCTATCGATTGTAATTTCGGACATTTACATGTGCATCCCAACTGGCCCTCTTCATGACAAGGCAGAAAGTTTGCATTTGATTTAGGATTTGCTAATGAAGCTGCCGCGGTTCCGTGGTAACTTCGCTGACTGAAACGCAGCTAGTAAGACAACTTCCCGGGTTCGAATTCTACAACGAACAGCACAATTTTTTGTTGCTGGAAATCATTTCTAAAAATTTTCTTTGGTTGCTATAAGAGGAAACTCGTAACCACGGAGGGTGGTCGGGTCATTCACGGCGCAATCGGTAGCGTGCAAGGCTGTTAAAAAATCCAAACCAATCATCCACCATGGTAACGAGTCACGAGTAGTCACGAGTTCGAATCCCGGATGAGGCATGTCACCTGTCCCTCGGATACGAGCTGGTCACGTGATCGGGAAGTCGCGAATACGAATGCAGGCACTCGTCGGTCCCGGCAAATTACCTTTTGCATAAAAAGCCGGTATACTTTCGCATAAGTGATCGATTTGGCAACAACTTTAGCTGGTCGTTATCATAGTGTCTGCCTCGTCGATAACACTTCCTTACTCTTCATTTAAAGGTTCTTAAAATGATGCTTAGGCGGGGATGGTCATTGATCTCTATCCTTTACCAGCTACGCAACAGATCAAACTTGAATTGAGTCAGTATAGCAAACCCGCCATGGTGCCATGCACGTCATACTGCCCTTTCATCTCAGAGAGCTGTCTTCTCGGTGGGATTATCAGCAAAATAATTCATTTTATTTATTTTTTTTTTTTGAAAATCACGTCACCGCTATTGCTTTACCCAATGTTACATTTTGTTGTGTTTTTAAATGCCATCCCCTTCTCTAGGGCCTTGCTTCTCAAGACTGTTCATATTGTCTTACAGTACCCGGAGCAACTCCACAATGGCCATTAGAAATGGCAAAGACTACTCAAATCCAAAACTGCCAAACTGTGAACCGTTTAAGCTCTCGTCGTGCTCGATAACTTCACAGGTGAAGTCAGACGTAATCTCACTGTAAACCAAAATGAAAATAAAAGCATCAGAAATCATCTGGCTAGTTACGTTCCGAGCAGTCTTATCAATAAAAGCGACCAAACTTGATAATGTGTCGGTAGCTTTCCCGCTTTGGCACCACGTCATACCGCCTGTAAACCGCGTTCAGCAGAAAAAGAAAGTATCCTCTCGGCGGCATTGTCGCCAAATATGTTGTCTTTGTCGAAATTCACATGGTTGCAATTGCTTGAAAGGAAAACGCACCAGCTTCAACACATTTGAACGTTTTTAATGATTCCCTCTTTTCAGGGGCTTGCTAAAACTAAAATCGCCCCCCCCCCGCGCTTTTTAACGTCATAGGTGATACCAAACTAAATCTCAGCTCAAAACAAAGTCATAGTAAAAAAAAAAAAAAAATTGAATCTATCTCGAAACGCTCCGTGTCGGCTTCTCAACCAAGGTCTCGTGTACATCATCTACTTCAACGTTCAATGATAATACGATGTTCGGGGAAAGGCGTTGTGCGGGATGAAATTCATTTTTTACGGCTCAAGGGCTATCGATTGTAATTTCGGACATTTACATGTGCATCCCAACTGGCCCTCTTCATGACAAGGCAGAAAGTTTGCATTTGATTAAGAGCTTTCTAACGAAGCTTCCGCGGTTCCGTGGTAACTTCGCTGACTGAAACGCAGCTAGTAAGACAACTTCCCGGGTTCGAATTCTACAACGAACAGCACAATTTTTTTGTTGCTGGAAATCATTTCTAAAAATTTTCTTTGGTTACTATAAGAGGAAACTCGTAACAACGGAGGGTGGGCGGGTCATTCACGGCGCAATCGGTAGCGTGCAAGGCTGTTAAAAAAATCCAAACCAATCATCCACCATGGTAACGAGTCACGAGTAGTCACGAGTTCGAATCCCGGATGAGGCATGTCACCTGTCCCTTTGGATACGAGCTGGACACGTGATCGGAAAGGCGCGAATACGAATGCAGGCACTCGTCGGTCCCGGCAAATTACCTTTTGCATAAAAAGTCGGTATACTTTCGCATAAGTGATCGATTTGGCAACAACTTTTGCTGGTCGTTATCATAGTGTCTGCCTCGTCGATAACATTTCCTTACTCTTCATTTAATTGGGAATAATCTCTCTCTCTCTCTGATTTTTGTAGATCGAGGCTGGGTGTTCAAAATGTGTATATAGCTATATAATTTGGTCATTATTGCACATTTTCACTATTAAAGGTCGTCTGTCCATATGCCAGTACTTGGACATAATGAACGAAATTGAGCTGGCTTGTTTCATGTATGTACCTATAGTACTTGCATATTCCAAACTTCATGTACACCGTAGGAGGCCTATACCGAGTTTCGTATCTAAGTCTATACGAATCTTCTTTTTGTGTTCTTTTCAGTTCCTGTCATCAAATGCCCCAGCTCCTTACATATGAATCACGTATTCGGGTATCTTGATCTGACCCGGACCGCAGACGCTGTATTACATCAGTATTTATCCTATAATTCCCGTTGTGATGAGGGAGACGTACATGTTTTTACCACAGACTGTAGGGGATTTTGCTTTACGGCGCAGACAGCGGTGAATATTACTGCAGTACGTATATAAAGTCGAGAATATACAAAAAACATCATTATCATTAAGTGCTTGAGATCGTTTTCTGCATTCGCGCCCGTGTTTGTGCGTGTGTCTACTGCATGTAGTATGCGCGTGCGCCTGTGTGCATACGTGCGGGAGTGTGTTCATTCAATTCAGCATGTACTGTATCCTGATCGCCCTGCTGTTCGTAATGTTGGCGTCACTAAAGTAATTGCTTATCATATACGTGTGTTTATACACTGTCATTACACTTCAAGGACTTCAAGGACTATCACTTTATCACGGGTTACTTTCTTACATTCTACATTTTTAGAACTTTTTTATGCCAGTAGGTAATACAGTCCTCATAAACAAAATAGCCGCAGATTTATGTTTGCAAAGTAATTCATACTCTGAAACTAAATAAATACTATTTAGACGAATATTAGTATAGCCCTCTATAACACAGCGGGTTAATAAATTATAATCGAGAACAGTTAATTTGTAACAAAAAGTTTGTTAAGGAAATGTTGTTTCTGGAAAGTTTTCGCACCATTGAATTAGTTTTTTTTAAATACAAATTATTGCTAAGACACGGGAATTAATTACGTTTTATATTGAAATGATTCTGTTATTCGCTGTTACTTAATAATTGGTTAAAGGAATAATAACTCTTCGTTTCGGCCAAAAAATGAATTTTCCTGGAGTAAACAACAATTTCCCCATACTAACCAATGGTTAATGAATCCATTTTTACATTCAAAGTTAGTCCCTGTTTTTTTCTAAAAAGTTTGGTTTTTTGTTAAAATCTCTTAAGAGATTTTAACAGAGTATAGCCATCAATGGAGGCCACGTGGTCTAAAGACAAGCTCAGTTATCAGAATAATAGCTATAACTGCCGTTTTTGTGGTAAAACAGAATATATTATATTTCTATGAGTTATTCACAATGTTTTTAATGTGAAATATAGATCTCATACGAAGAGTTATTATCCCTTTAAGTGTTCTTTTGCCGCACGGCGGTTTACATGTATAGGGAATGTCTCTGTGTAATTTCCCTGAAGAAGTCTGACGTTCAGCAGAAGAAATATTGGCAGATAAATCACAGTCAATCTTTTAAATAGCTATTGACAAATGAAACTTTTTGTTTATAAAAAATTTAGAATACTCGCATATTACACATATCTGCGGCCCCAGGNCAGAGTATAGCCATCAATGGAGGCCACGTGGTCTAAAGACAAGCTCAGTTATCAGAATAATAGCTATAACTGCCGTTTTTGTGGTAAAACAGAATATATTATATTTCTATGAGTTATTCACAATGTTTTTAATGTGAAATATAGATCTCATACGAAGAGTTATTATCCCTTTAAGTGTTCTTTTGCCGCACGGCGGTTTACATGTATAGGGAATGTCTCTGTGTAATTTCCCTGAAGAAGTCTGACGTTCAGCAGAAGAAATATTGGCAGATAAATCACAGTCAATCTTTTAAATAGCTATTGACAAATGAAACTTTTTGTTTATAAAAAATTTAGAATACTCGCAATCGGTTCGTACCTTTTATTCTTCAGTTTGTGGTGTCTACAGGTCACACATCACCCCTGTCTTTTTTCAAATTCACATTTTGACGCGATCCATAAAAAAGGCAATTTTGCAGCTATAGTCATGAAAACGTATTTACCGCTCTGCAGCTCACGAGACCTTTTGTAAATTAACACTGATATCAGAAAAAAAAATAACTGTTTCAAAACGCATCACACAAATGCATTTCTATAATCTACTGTACCTACTGCATATTTTAATATGTATTAAAATACGGGAGTAATGCTCTCTCGATTATCTCCGACCCATAATGCATGTGCCGAAAGGAAAGGTGTAGGGACCTACCTACCATACGAAATTTTAAAATGCGGTGCTCGCAACAAGTATTTTTAGGACCGCACCAATCACATATCTGCGGCCCCCGGTCACAAACGGTAATTTTGTTTTTGTAATATACTGACATAGAACTCCAGACACTGTTTTTGAAGCATTATCCTCTTTATGTTTAACATTTTAAATTGTGCGAATAAGAAATGCTCGAAATAAGACTGATAAATGCTATTTCTTGATACTTCAGTATTTGAGAGGCACTATTTTGAGTTTCACCTTCTTTCAACGGCAATGCACCGGTCTTCGAACCGAAGATAATTGCCTGTCCGGTCGAGACATTGATCACTTCGCTTTGTCTGAACTCCAATTTCCAGTCTACTCGGGGGTTCTTTTGGGAAATTAACAGGTCTGTTTGCACTTACACGTACATACACCGGTATAGCACAGGGTATAGCACCGCTGAGAGAATTCCCACGCAGCAGACGACACCAGGTGGCACCACTGGCACAACATCATCCATTACTAGGCGTTGTTCAGCCTTTATGTGTCTTTGGTCTTGTATATACTCGTCACCGATTAAATTTGTGTGGTGCATGTGCCGGACGTGTTTGTGAATGATGTTCAAAATGTATTGGCGAAGCAATCACACATACATTTGAAAAAATAACTCTTATTCATAGGGAGGACACGGTATATATTTTCAAACATACTATGATATTCATGTACCAGTGCTTGACATATAAATGTTGAGAATGGAACATTGTTGTTTACATCATTATATGTACGTGTAGAACTCAGTCTTTTAATCTGTATCTAAGACCCAATAAACTGTTTAGTGGGCCCTTGTCTGAATTAAAAGGAAAACAATGTACGATTGCAGTAAATTATAAGATTACTTTTCATATCCATGAATCAATCGATCAAAACATCTGAAAAAACATTTTAATGTGAAGGTGTTGTAAAACATTGGCAATTTCAAAAACATAAAATCGTCGAAAATATTAGCGTCTTAATCACTAATTTTTTTAATGTGTTTCTGCCAAAAAGGATTCTTAGCATATGATGCAGTATATAGGGTTAATGGCATATTGAATGTGTGGAACGTTTCAATTGTTTTCCATCATAATTTGGTTGTCCACAATTTTGAACCAAAATAAAGAAACAGATTTCGAGAGTCATGTGGTGAGTTCTCACTTAGGTGGTCCACCTGGTCCGTTTTCAAGTACACACTGACCAATGATTTTTGGGCAGTTACGTTCCCGATTTCCCCAACGGCCCTTGAAGTTAAGAAAGTTGAATTCCCCAGTAAACTGTCCTTTGGCGGCCATCTTGACAATTTTAAGATTATTTGCAATGTGCCATGCTGTTCCTGCACTACAGTGATCTTTCAACTTGTCTCCGTTAAAGAGTTTCTTGTAGACGTGTTCCCCTGTGTTTGGCCAGATACCATGGGATCCCTTGGCTGCGTAGACTTGGGCGTGTGTGCAGTCAGTCGTATAAACGGCCCGATTCCCTCTCCTGAATTCATTACCATTCCACAGAAACTCTCCACCATATTGGTTAGTGATCTCAGAATCGTGGATTGACAAATATACGGAGTAGATTTTGTTATTATTGAACTTTATCTTCACGTGTTCCCAGTCTCCAACGTGATTACCAAAGGTCGAGTACCCCCCTGCGCATCCGTTAAGTCGAGGACATAGGCAATGGCCCCACGCCTTGACGCACGGGCATACGTTATCAAAATATAACCCCACACACGCCCGTTTTCCTCTGTTGTATGGGAAGAAGAACCAATAGGTGATTTCAACAACGTTACCCTTGTCCTCGTATATAGCGTATGCTGGGGCACTTGCAGGATCCTGTCCCTTAAAGACGACAGGTTCTCTGCACGAGGGACAAGATAAATGCGTCTTAGTTTCCAGGTAGCAGTTGCTGTTACAGGTGGGTAGTGTGCTCGGAGTGACGGAAGTCGGACTGCCGCCGCGTAAGTTAACGTGTTGGAGGAAATAATCGACGCTGGATGGTTTCCATTCCTCTCCCACGGCCAACCGGACCACCGGCGCCCACAGTTTCGCGGCGGCGACGATATCAGCATGACTCCTTCCATTGAGGCCAGTGGCCTGCTTATTCTTACACTGATTTAACAGTTTACCTATGTTCAAATCAATCAATTTTTTGAAATTAAATCCGAAGTTGCCGAGCCACCCGTTGCTTGGCGACGAATGAAGCATGACAACCACCAACAGAAGACACCAACGCCCTGCAGCGACCATCTTGAAATAAAAAGTTGAAGCAAAATTTATCTATTTTTCTGCATATTATTATTATTTATGTTAAGATCTGGAAGATATATGAACATAGGCAGTTGATATTTATTTGAAGGACAACATTTGAATGTATTTAGGCTGTCCCCGATGAACGTATGAATGCCATAAATTTGATGTTCAATGTCACTCGTGACGAAAATATGTCACTATTGCCAATGTATATACAGTTATTTACATGAGTTGCAAATCAATGGGGCGAATGATAATTTTCTAGCTTGGTGCACACTGTACGACAAGCCGGACGTCCTGCATTGCAAATTGATGAATATCAATTTAATTTACAAAAATGCTAATAAATTAAAATCACGTATAATAACAATCCATCAGCACCTATTGTTAATCAACGCATGCAAACTGCCCCAAGATTTACGGCGTCATATTATTCATTGTCTTCCTGCATACATGCATAAACTATAAACATTAACTTCTCTGAATGAACGTGGGTTTTAAATTGGATTGGTTTAAATGGCGGTGTGAAACATCTATAATTATACCCGCACAAGTTGAAAATTTGGGGATTGATAGACCTATCACCAGGGATGAGCAAGGGCACTTGGGATTTTCAGTGTTCTTGGGGGTTGGCTGTCCTGGAAGTGGATGACTCTAAATTCTTTTTACATTGTAATTTCTGCCATTTATTCCTATACCATTAGAGTGAGGAAGCTGAAACTCTTAGCTTTGATGAACACATTATCAGGGATGTACATGGGTCTGTTAAAAACGTAATGCAACTGTTGGTCGGACTTCCCTGAGAGGTGATTGGTTCTTATGATCACATTATAATTTTGGTATTTTTCCCAACACTGAAGAGAAAGGAAGTTGAAGCGGTGGGTATTGGTAGTCCTATAATCAAGGGAGTGCAGAGGCACTAAGGAATTTTAGTGAGCCGCTGGGTTGGTATTTTTTTTAAATTAAGCATTTTTTCATCAATACTTTTAAAGCTGTTATGATGAAGACTATCTGCAAAAATTATACATATATATTGTCACAGATATATTGGGAATGGTGTCCTTGAGGAAACTACTTCTTACAATGTCGACACTCCTAAAACGCAGAAAATAACAATTGAACTTACGTTTCCGCTGTGCAACTTTGGTAGACGATTGGCCTCAAAATGATTGCTTGTCGATGTCCGTGAAAATATATTTTTAGCCTGCAAATGTCGGCCCTCGCCTCCCGTGACTCGTGAAGTAGGTGCGAGGATGACAGCAGTGCTTTTTATAGCGGAAGACTCCTACCAATTAGCATGTGTGTGGGGTTCGGTCATCCCAAACCTCTTACAATAGGCGTCACGATGTAAGGCGTGCATTTTAATAACAGTTTGAGGGATCAGAAACAATGTAAATTTGATAAAAAATGATAATATTCCGGTGTCTTTTATGTTTATCCTTCATGACTTAACCTGTTATTATCAAAGCCTTTAATACGAACGTTATGATATCTCTTTTAAAGTTGACTTAAGTCAAATGAATGTTTTTTCTTAAAGTCAGTTTTCATTTCAAACACTGTGATGCATTGGAACAGGATAGTAACTGCATGAACCTTGTGACGGACAATTTAAAAAGAATTGAGCATTGCAATTGAAGGATTTGAATAATTCCATTGGAGAGTGGAATAACAGCAGTGTTAGTTCCACATTGCTATCCGTACCAGCTTGATCGGTCATGATCCATTAAGTATCTCAGAAAAAGAGGATCATACCTTAGCGTCTGTCCCGCCTACTAAAAGCTGTAAGGGGGTAACTAACTATGGTGCCCGCTCGGCTGACTGCAATTTAGCGTGAACCCCCAGGGAGTTAAGTTGATCTAAATCTTAATCTCTGGATCGATCTAAATCTCTGGGAATGCACCCTTAGTTAACAGACCTGGAGTCATCGCTGGTCAGACACGGACAGATGAATATTTATTTCCCGTCCTCGTGGGCGACATCAACATTATCATATGTCAATGTGATAGGCACACTGTTATATTTTATGGTAGGGGAGGAATACATTCTGGACCACAGGCTCTTTTGTTTGTTACAGAATCAGCTACAGCTCAAATCCCACACAGGTCATTCGACAGTTTTAACTGCTAGAAGACCTCTGGTAGAGAGTACTAGAAATATAATTTCTCCCGTATATTCTAACTTGCAGAGTGAAATCGTGATAATTAATCCTTTGTAATTAATTGATTGTTTGTTATTAATTTTTGTAGCTAAAGAAAACAAAGAAATTAATCAGTCATGTTTAGCGGTTTAATTTATTGTTATATTGAGCGGGATAAACGAACGAAATAACAACATCCAAAAGCTTTGTGCCCCTTAACGAAATACTTAAATTATGATCTATGCTAATTTATTTAAAACCAAACTATATCTGGAAGCCTTTCTCCCCAAACAAACTGTACCCTCTACCAGGGCGACAGATTGATTTTTCACAAGATATTCACAGGTATGTCTTTAGATAAATAGACAGTCATTCAATTCTCTGGCTTTTTGAAATTTGCCTATAATATCTGCCACCTAGATAGAGGGTAGACAAAGTGATGATGGATTTATTGAAATGGGTTACTATTCTAATAGGGCTTATTAACACCACAAAACCACACTGGCATACTTTGACATTCATCCCAGGCACACATAATAACCACTAGAAAATCAGAACACTGAGGTGGGTGGGAGGACAGGCCTACTTCCCATACAGCGCAACACTGAATTACTGCAGAGTTTTGCAAGGGCGTGTGTTTGTGCGTGTCCGTGTTTGCCTGTGCTTACAAGCGTGTCAGTTTTTTTTTTAGTTTTAAATGCAACGTCGTTTATAGTATCGTTTCTTACGGGTAAACGGTTGTGCGCATGCGTGTGTGTGTACTCGAAAATATGACTTTTCTAAAATAGCAGTCACGGAAATATTAAAACAGGTTTCTCAAATGAACAAGTCCACCAGGTCTGTAAATATAAAGTGTATATATTTTGTGTCCAACTTTGACCAAGAGTCCACATTCTAAAATGACCGTGAGTGTACAGGAAACTAAATTTAGATAGGCTTGCCTTTGCATTTGGATAATTGACCAAAAAATAAGTAAATAAATAAAGTTAATTCATTCGGAAATTGTCTGTAAGTCAACAACAACTTGATAAATTTGCCTCTTAATGTTTTAAGAATTGCTGTACTTTTTCTGGATTGTTGTATTTCTTTTTGTTTAGCAGTGCACATGTTTAAATAAATCACTTAACTGGTATTAGGTTTTCTTAATTTTCCTTAATAATTTTAGAACCTTTTGTTGTATTATTTCAGATGTAGGCTTGATCTTTACACAAAAATCTAAATTTTACTGTAAACTTATCGTAATCCAGTGAGAAAATCAACTTAAAATTGTTCTAAATCATCTTAACATAGCACAAATGTTGGTTCAAACATTACCACCCGTGAATTGATGGACTCCGCCATTGCTTATAGCATCATAAAATGCGCCAAGTAGAAAGGGAAATAAAGAAAAGCCTCAATAAACAATTCTAGAAAAGGCCATTGTGTTAACAAATCTTTAGAGAGTAGTATTGATTTTAAATAAGTTCAGGACTTTGTATCAAAAGTAAAGACTAGAGCTGAAGGCTAAATGCTATATAAATTATTTACTACCCTTTAAAACTAAAACCCTAGAATTGCTTGGTAAAGGTTTCAAAAGATTTTGAGCCGAATGGAAACTATGAAAGACGCCGATTCTGTTTTGTCACCCTCTTGAAATGATTAGATTGAAGAAAATTGATCTGTCGGTATTTAATGGGAAAATGTGGAAGGGGGAGGAATACATTTTCTCCTTATAGAAACTCCTATGTCCTGTTTTGGAATGATTCATAAAACCTCAAAACCACAAGTGCACGATTTAAGCTGGTCATCTTATTATTTTGGCATGCCATGACAATCCTTGAGATAATGTACTGGTATCTGTAACTCTTAAACAACTAGTAGACATCTGAAGTGGATATCTATAGAAAATCAAGCTCTTTCTCCCTAAACCTCTCCGCACCCCTCTCTTTCTCTCTACTCCCCTAGTGTCACCCCTCATGCAGTGGGTAAAGTGATGCAGAAAATCTTGTCTTAAACCAATGTATTTTATTTAACTTCCTAAAGGATTTATTTACACAATTGTACTGATTACTCAACAAAAGAATAAATTAACGATAGTTAACAATGCTGTTTTCTTTTTGAGTTGAAAGCACATTAAAGATTTAGTCACTCCTTTGTCCAAGGAATACTTAATACTATTCTCCTGACATTGGCCATCGTCTATTTATAAGAATTCACATCACGGCTAATTTTTAAATGCAGGAAAAATAATGATAACTTTTCTTTGGCGCAGCATTTTCCCGAGTACACGACCCTGATGACACATTGACGCTCCATTTGGATTTAAAATACAATGGGGGCGACATTTGATAGAGGTCGCGGCAGTCTAGAAGAAGGTCTTCATCGGAGATACCCGGTACTACAAAGCGACAGACTGCGTCATTTCGTATTGAAACCACAGGCTGTAGGCCTATAACTTTTGGCCATGCGTCGTATTGTAGTAATGAGTAAAATTCCATTGACCTGTTTTAAA
>NW_019775838.1:2124-24621 GCF_001039355.2 Lingula anatina
CCCCCCCCCCCCCCCCCGCCCCCCACACACACACCTATTGACACTTCTACAACTACTGGCCATAGTTCATTAGGCAACAAAACAACATTCAAAAAATAGCCCAGAATGCCCTTAAGATGTATTCTGCTATCTAGTAGCAGCATATGCCCTTAGCTATTACTAAGTAATCATATATTTCACCGGTATCTGTCCTTGGAGATACATACATTTTGATTACAGCATTTTCATAGCCTTAATACATACAAAGTTATCTGTCTAGGGCACCAGTGCCAGTTTTGAAATTTGGACTCTAGTTCCAACACTTATTTTTTGAACAGCTCTGAATCTATATAATTGTTTTTCAGTCCTAAATGTTTATGCATATTCTTTGGAATTAGGACTGCACTTTCCTTTTGTTTTTTAAGTCGTGAATGCTTTTGATTATAACATTACTTACAGCATAGCCGTGGCAAATAGAATAAAATATTTACCCTAATATGCGTTTAGGATTCTCATCACCGTATCACAATTCAAACTGATGGATGTCATTTGCTCATATGTATGTATTTGTGATTATTATTTATTTTTTTATTGGTGACATATTGTAAATGCATGTGTGCGTATTTCAGAGCCTTCCATATTGTGCATTTGTGATTATTCTTTTGATTGGCTGCATAATGTAAATGTATGTGTGTGTGTGTTTAAGGGTCTTCCATATTGTGCACTTGTGATTACTTTAAGGTTGGCAATGTGGTGTAAATGTATGTGTGCGTGTTCAGTGCCTTTCACACCATCCACACACTCACATCACTTAACACAGCAATATAAGGGGCATAAGGTAGTGTGTTAGGTGTGCCATTTAGTTTGATATGATGATCAGCTTGCCAATACATCGTATCTTAGGGTCTATTCCCACAACTTTAGATCGATCTATCACCGCGGGGAGTCTCACCAGACTACCGTCAGATAATCCCCCTTAAGTGTCCGTCCCCGCCCACTACAAGCCGTAAGGGGCAATTAACTTTCGTGTCCGCCCGGCTGACAGCTATTCAGCGCGAACCCCCAGGGAGTTAGGTCGATCCAAAGTAGGTCGATCTAATCTATGGAAATGGGGTGTTACTCAGTAAAAATAATACAACTTGTCAGTGATTAACTAAATATCCCAGTGCACATCTAGACGCAAAGCTAAAAAAAAAAAATCACCTTTCTGTTTCTTATCTTTGGAAAAAAAATCATCCTATGTGGCAATCCTGTATTCATCCAGATGTGAGCTACCATAAAATATTGTGCGATTCTTTTCATCTTCCTGTCTTCTTAAAAAAAAAAAATAATAATAAGACCACCAATTATCACCTGAATTTTCCTCCTTTACAGAAACTGCTTCAGTTAAGGCATACTGTGCGTTTAAACATCTGCAATTAATTGGTAGCATATGTTCTCTTGTCAAAAGCTAATATTTCATAATACTCACATATACATTCTGATATCAAGCTGACATCTTAAGTTTGCAATGACATCACATCTGTCATCCTCTCTTTCATTTTCTTTTTCATACAATTGTAAATATTGCTTTCATCCCTTTTTCAAACTCTATACTCCTTCTGTGTGTTCTTTGTTAGCTTCTGGAGTGCTGTTGAATGAGATGTCCATCACAAGAGGAAAACAGTTGTGTTGGGATCTCTGTCTCCCTCTCATNTGTTGAAGTGTTGAATGGATAAAGCTACAACAGAAGTGTGACAGTCTGCAGCAGTGTAGAATGGACATTACTAAATACCACGTACGGTTTTCTGGACGTACGTTTTTCCACTCGTAGCTAGATCACAGGGAAAGAATCAAGTAATTAGTGACTGCCATGAGTGTGCAAGAAGAAAGTAAGTGAGAAGCACAGCCTCCGCACGGCAGAAGTACCTCCTGAGCCTGGTGGGCTTTCGCTCGTGTCCCGCGCACCCCGTGCACTACGTGCACTTTGTACGCTATGCGCACAAGGAGTACGGGCAACGCAAGGGCAACGCAAGTGGACGTAGGGCAGTCTTGCTGACTTCCTACGGTTGTTGCTCGTCCTTTGCACGCGAGTCTTGCGTGTTAAGTTGTTTTTGGGAGAGTATAAAAACAGTGCATGCTTGAAGAGATCATTAAATCCGCAGCAGTGTTCAAAGATGGTGAGCCCATTCATACCTGGCTTGTCCCCGATACCCTTCTCTATCTTGCTCTTTGTTGTCTTTCAGGCATTTTTAAAACTTGACATCAAAGGCAGAAATAATGCTTTTTCGTTCATGCCCCTCATTTTAAACTCACGGTCCGTGCGCATGGAACGACCACTACTTACTCAACATGCACTAAGCCCGTGAGGTCCACACGGTTGGCGCGTGGAAGTGCGGAATGAGCACGTAGTGAACAAGAAATAAGAACGTGTATCGAGCGCCTTAACCACGTGCATCGCACGCACCGAAGCCCCCGAAGTGCAGTAGGAAAAAAAGAATTTCCTCACGTGTCCCGTATGACAGGCGCACGACAGGCGAACGCTACACGTTCGCATGTCGTACTTTTTTTTTTTTTTTTTTTTTTTTGAGAATTAATAGACAGCACGCAGCGGCTGTTGATCATGTCGAAAACTTTCTACGTGCTGTCTGCGACCTCCAAAAGTTGCACGATAGGCGTGCCACTCCCGCACGAAATCCCACGTTTTCCCCCCAATGTTTTGGCCATAGATCAGACGTAGAAGCCCGTACGTTGGGTTGGGACCCAGGCTTAACGTACGTAATGGGCGTGTCCGGTATAAACTGTTTTATAAACACTTATGGGTTTAAAGGTACATTTGAACCTAGCGTCGGTGGAGCGTGGATTCCCAGTAACACATAAACCACTTCTACCAGTTTCCTATACGACTCAAATAAATTCTATATGCCAAGGGATAAACTGAATAAATCACTCGATCAGCCATAAAAGAGCTTTAGACTGCTCCTTTCTTTAAAATTTTGGAGAAAAACCTGCTTATCTGACCTACTTTTCTGCCTCATATTTATATAAAGCATAGAAAGCTACCCGAAAGATCCGTTCAAATATCATTTTTCGGGTAATATTAAACAATGTCTTTCAGTTATTCTCTTAGTTATACTATTTGACTAATGGCATTTGGTTGGCTTTTGTGACAATAAATTGACTTCATATGCATCTATAAATGGTGTGACCTTACATTTGACAGAGCTGTCAACTTGTGGATCTGTTAATTATATTGGTGTTCATTTTCAGGACCAAGCACAAAAAACCTTTCAAAGAATAAACATGTTGCTTTACATTTCTCCCACTTTAACTTTTGGATCATAAATGTTCGTAATGTCTTTATAGGTTTACACGCAGTCTTTCTATTGAACGTAGTTGACACAAACATGCAAAGTTGAATCAACGCTTTAAGTAACCATTTATGGTATTTATTTATCCCTTGGTATTTTTATTGACAGATATACAGAAACAAACATGAAAGGAATTTTACCAAGTAATAACGGTTGAAAAAAAATTGGCTATCGTTCATTTTACTCACTTATGCTAAATTATTGGCAAAGACTATAATTTCATTTATAGTGCAATATATTTCGGGAGTTTCCCTCGCTTAACGTCTTTATTGACCCCGCCTTCAATAATGGCCAACCTCGCTCAAGTATACATCTCAGTATTTTACCATTTTACGCGCCGCTCGGTCGTCAAGGTGTTCCTGCTCGAGCAACACAGGGTGACTCCCGCTCTCGCCACCAAAACCAACCATTATTGAACCGAGCAAATAATTTCTTCCTCTCCTTTCATATAACAACTATAAAAATGAATATGGCTTGCAGAACTTCAGTTTGCCGTCCACGAATGTATTATTAGCGCTGTTATGATACCAGCTATCACTGCATAATAAATTCAAATACAATCGTACAATGGCGTGACTTAATTAAAGTTTCATCTGGCTCCTTACAGACCGCAGAAGCAAGCAAAAGAAATGGTCGACTGAGAATCCATTTGACCATTTGGACTGTTTAACTTCCAAAGGAGGCAAATTGCTCCGATAACTTCTCCTACAGTAGTTGGTTACTTTTGCGTTAATTTGTTTGAAATATTCGACTTCCTCGTGAAAATCCGCCCCCTGATCGTTGATTATTTTTGTTAGCCTCTTAGAATAGTGGGAATATAGGCGGCGATTAACGTTGGTGAAATTTGACAATAATTTATCCAACTCCTTGTCACTGCTTTCTGTACGGTTTCTCTTGCGATTTATCATACGCTTGGTATATAGGATATCTTTCAGATCCCAGCAAAGCTCACGTTTTAAGAAAACGAGGCATTCGTCGAGATGTTCTATTAAAATTACGAAATTATATCGTCTGTCTAAAAAATCTATGTATTTCATTATTTCTGTCTCATTGTCCGAATTCTGTTCCCGGAAACCACCTAAAAACTGCGCCATGTTGTTTCTGCGCATACCCACTGGTATTGAACTTCCGACCTTTCTTTTCCATTCATTGATAAATTTCGGAGAATCCCGAATATATTCCAACATATGATTATCAGTCTTGTATGTAAAGACTGGGTCTGTCCTTTTCTTGTAGTATGAAAATGCAGATCGAAATTGAGTAAAGGGTTCTCTAAGAAGCCCGATGAAATACGTGTCTTCGTGCATTACTGCAAGAAAATGGCTGTCACTGTACTTCACATGATGAAGAATCATATCAAATTTTGGTTTATCAAGGCTAGGTCCGAAGACGTCTCTTTTTCCTGCCACAGTCAAGTTGTTAAGAAATGCAAATCTCATGAATATATTAAAGACCGTAGTGGAACCACATTTGTGGACCTTCCGAACAACCACATGAGTTCGGGGTTGACATTGATTCCGCCTGGTCATTTCGAGCAGACGATTTTCTTCGTATTTTCTGAGAAAAGATGCATTCGCCGCCGATGGTGTCGTCCAGTTACTTGGTAAACCGCTTCATCATTGAAACAGAAGACAGAAAAAACAATCACACAAAAACATTTTCTATCTAAGAAATCATTCTGATACTAATCTAAGGGCAATAAATATATTATAGTTACATGTTTAATATCCGTGATTTTCCCACGAAATGGATGTTTTGTACTATTTCTGATGAAACAGCTGAATGATTCATTTACACCGCCATGTCGTACTGGTATTTCAAAAGGAAATCTCGACATCAGGTACAAGTAATTATAGCGTTTTATCGTTTTTGAAGGTCGAAACTGGGGCATATGATTAAGTTTATTTTCCGGATGGGCGAGACCAGACAAGTTGGCCACGTTAGACACTTCTGTTCTTTTTCAGTCAACTGGGAACAAGAAATAATGCAACAAAACCGGTTTTAGGACTAGCGCCAAGGATTGAGCTACAAATGCAATGCCATTGATTTGCAAGTGCACATGATTTAGCCTACAATTTGACAAGACACACCCCATGACAGGTGGGGCAGGTACGAATATTATACGTATTGCAGTCAGCAATATTTTACATTTGCTTTGAAGAAAAAAAATAAGAGCCCAAATAACTATGAATCAACCAGGGTTCAACTTGCCCCGAGCCAAGTGGTCCAACAAACCCCTGGTGCACATTTTTATTCTACAGTCAGTCAGATGCAAAAAACGGTTCATTTGGACTCATATTTTCGTTCAAGGAAACGGTTTTTCACGATCAACGATTCCATGGTATTGTGGGATTTGGTGAAGGTACAAGATCAAATTTTGTACAACATAGGATATTTTTGGACAAGAGGCCAGGGACCAGCTTACCCCAGCGTCCAACTAACTGCGGTATCCCGGCCTAAGTGAAAAAAGTGAATTTTGGAACATTTTCAAAAGCGTGCAGTATACCTTACACATTGCCAACTTATAATTTTCAAAGCTGCCTCTGTACCTTCTGTATTTTCTCATCGTACTAGGTACCATGTAACATGTAAATACGATATTTTACCTTTGCAAGATAACACTCATCTCGGCGTCTGTATTCTCCAGTGTCCTATGGTACACGACCGGACGTGAGAAAGTTTTACTGGTTGTGGTAGTTATCACATAAACCACAGTGATTAAACCCACCGCTAAAATAACGATAAGCATATACAACTGAAGGCGACCAACAGATATTGTCCTGTAACACTGCTCAGCCATTGGTAGTTAGAGTTCATGCAATCCAAAAATGTGTAGAACAATTAGTTTTAAATGTGCCTTGAAGAAACTCACTGATTGCTTTATAAAGTCATAAAATTACCCATGTACACGTATGAGAGATACTTCACACACCTTGGGTTGCGTTCACAATTAACCTATCGTAGTAGCTGGTGCGCACTCACTCAACGTACGGGAACTCTTGCTGAATGCAACCAGATTAACACGCTTCTTCTTGTTTCTAAAGTACTTGTATAATCACCAGAATTTTTGTATTCTATTCAACTCGAGGAGGCGTGTTCATGTGGTTGCATTCGACGAGAGTCCCCGTACGTGGAGTTAGTGCGTACTTAACTGGCTCGATGGATTCATTGTGAACACAGCCTTCGCGCCTCTTAATTCACAGCTGTCACATAGTGCTATGTCTAATTTAGCAGTGAGCGTTTTCACAAGATGCAGGAAAGCCACCATTCTCATCTCTTCTAACATGCTTTATTTACACTCTTGCTGGAAATGGTGGAATATTTGAAAAGAAGTTTACATATGTGATTCCAGTCATGCTCAACCAATACAAAATACATCATTCAACCAGTTCATTATTTTTATGATTTATACAGTGGATATTTTTGTTTATCCGATAGAGCAACGTCACGTAAGAGAAATAGAAATCTAATACTGGACTTATGAACCTGATAACGATGCGGTACCGATCGCAATGTGTTATATATTGATGAGGGAAATTATTTAATTAAAAACTTGGCTTATAGAATAGAACTGGAAATTGTCTACTGCACCTTCATTGTTTTCATTTTTAAAAAATCTTTGCAATCATTGCCAAGCGGCAATTAAATAACACGCACAAACAGGAGAGAAACTGCACCAGTGGCAGATTTAGAGGGGGTCAGCGGGGTCCTGAGCCCCTCCCCCCCTTCGGTTTCTGAAAATATCACACTAATAGTCATAGTAAAAAAAGTAACCTATCTAGGAACGCTCCGTGTCAGTTTCTCAAATAAGTGCTCATGTGCATGAATATTGATGAACTTTAACAACGTTGATGATAATACCATGTTTGCATACTCTCGATGCGCGGGATGAAATGCATATGTACGGCTCACGGCCTATTGATTGTTATGGCAACATATACATGAACAGCCCAAATGGCCCTCTCTGTGAGAAAGGAGAAAGTTTTCATTTGATCCACACCCTTCCAACGAAGCTGCTATGGCTTCGTGGTAACTCGGCCGTCTTGTAAACAGCTAAACACAGATAGACGCGGGTTCGAATCCTTAAATTTACAATGTGATTGTTTTGCTCGAAATAATTTCTAAAATTTGCGTTTGATTTCTATAAGAAGAAACTCGTAAGTACGTAGGATGGGCGGTTCAGTCACGGCGCAGGCGGTATCGTGCTTGGTTGCAAAAATTACCAAGTCATAAGCAAACCATGGTGACGGCAAGTCACCAGCTCAAATCCCAGATGACGCACGCCAGTTCACCACAAGAACGAGCTGGTCCCACAATCGAAAACCAATGCAGGCATTCGTGTGTCCGAGCAAATTCCCTTTTGTATAATTTGGTATCCGGTATAATGACCTCCGCCAAGGAGGTTATGTTTTCACGTCTGTTTGTCTGTTTGTCTGTCTGTCATCAACATAAATCAGAAAGTTATGGACCGATTTTGATGAAATTTTCAGGAACTGTCAGAAGTGGGCAAAGAGATTATTAGTTTTTGGTGGTGATCCAGATCAATAATCATTCAATAATCAATAATCAAAAATTAATCATCAACATAACTCAAAAAGTTATGGACCGATTTTGATGAAATTTTCAGGGTAGGTCAGAAATGGGATAATTTAGAAGTGATTAGTTTTTGGTGGTGATCCGGATCAATATTTGCAAAACCAAAATATTCAGTTTGTGAATGCTTTTAGCACGCTTTTATAATTGTATCCGACACTACAATGTGTAACTACTTCAAATACTATTGCATAATGGCCAGTCACTTTCAATTTTCAGTACTTCTACAATACACCTGGGAATATTTTCGCCTTCACTGCGTTTCCCATCCAGGAAAAAGAAGTTTCGTTTGAGCAATTGCAAAATTCAGGAACCAGCAAAAGAGGTAGTCTACTGAGAATCCATTTGACCATTTTGACTGCTTTACTACTAGAGGAGGCAAATTGTACTGTAAACTCTTATTACAGTAGTTCGTTACTTTTGGGTTAATTCTTTTGAAATATTGGACTTCCTCTTGAAAATCCACTCCCTGGTCGTTGATTATTTTTGAAAGTCTGTCAGAAAAGTGAGAATATAGGCGGCGATTAACGTTGGTAAAATTTGACAATAACTTCTCCAACTGCTTGTCATTGGTTTCTGTAGGGTCTATAGGGCGATAAACCATACGATTGGTATATAGGATATCTTTCAGATCCCAGCAAAGTGCACGTTTTAAGAAAACAAGGCATTCGTCGAGATGTTCTATTAAAATTACGAAATCATATCGTCTGTCTAAAAAATCTATGTATTTTATTATTTCTCTCTCATTGTCCGAATCACTTTCCCGGAAACCACCTAAAAACTGCGCCATGTTGTTTCTGCGTAGACCGGGTAGCATTGAACTTCCGACCTTTCTTTTCCATTCATTGATAAATTTAGGATAATCCTGGACATATTCCAACATGTGATTACCAGTCTTGTACGTTAAGACTGGGTCTGTCCTTTTCTTGTAGTATGAAAATGCAGATCGAAATTGGGAAATGGGTTCTCTAAGAAGCCCGATGAAATACGTGTCTTCGTGCATTACTGCAAGAAAATGGCTGTCACTGTACTTCACATGATGAAGAATCATATCAAATTTTGGTTTATCAAGGCTAGGTCCGAAGACGTCCCTTTTTCCGGCCACGGTCAAGTTATTAAGAAATGCAAACCTCACGAATATATTAGAGACCGTAGTGGAACCACATTTGTGGACCTTCCGCACAACCACATGAGTTCGGGGTTTGCAGTGATTCCGCCGCGCCATTTCTAGCAGACGATTTTGTTCTCTTTTCCTGAAGGAAGATATATTTGCCACCGTAATGTTGATCCGGTTACTTGGTAAGCCGCTTCATCATTGAATCAGAAGAAAAAAAACGCAATTAATAAGCAGAAAACGTTTTATTCTATCTGCAAAATCGGTAATATTTTACGGACAATAAATATATTATAGGTACATGTATACTATCCATGATTTTTGCACCAAATCTTCTTTGTACTATTTCTAATGACACAACTTCAAGATTTATTCAGACTGTCACTTGAGAAGGATCGACATCAGTTACTTTTATTTTATCAACTTTAAGGTCTGAATTGCAATAGAGAAGTAGCTTTTCACTATATTTATATATTTCAGTATAAACACACACATTTCATATTCTTGGCCAAAAAGACTTTCCCACCTTTAGTCACATGCGCTTTTGTTAACAACTGATCACATGACAGCGACAAACCGTTCAGAATAGTGATTTTTTAATTTTTTTCATATACAGTATTTAACATGATTTAGGCTTGAATAGAATATTTTCTTTACCTCAAGTCATGTTAAAGGCACGAATAATAGCATTTAAAACGTATTTTAAGTACATGGGTTGCTTCTTGTTGAATTTATTTGAGAACAATTAAACGTATATACATGAAATGATAGATAAATGCCTTAATAATCAATATCGCATATTATCACATTCACCCATCCTTTTCAAATCTTGGTAGTCAGACATCTTGACAGAGTTAAGCATCTTCTTCCATATGTTGCCTTTTCCCACCAACACGAACTGGTTTTAACCAGGTCACAGAACGAGAGTCTCGCGATATCCTAAAGTCTAGAGAGCTCAAGCATGTTAATGGCCTCCATACTTGACAACCCATTGCAGAAGCGTGGGTTATGATTAGTTGCTTTTTTCCCAAAAGTTTTACTAGGTAATGGAGATTGTCAATTGCGGAAATGTCCCGTTTACCCCGGGATGATTCGTCAAATATGAATTCTGGCGCAAAATCCTTTTATGTGTACCTTTAAATTTGTTATAGCGACTAAAAACCCTTTTTTAAAGCAGTTAACAGCTGTCACGCAATCATTTGCAAACAAAAGCACATAACGCTAAGGTGAGACAACTTTTTTGACCAAGGGTGCATATAGACTAAAATGGCCTACGTGGAAAATATCAATTTGGGACATTTCCAGAAGCGAATAGCATACCTAACATAATGTCAGCTTATGCTTTCCAAAGCTGCTTCTCTGCTTACACATGTTTAACACACCAGAAAAAAGATGGCACTACAGTACCATGTAATAAACGTTATGTACCTTGTCAAGATAGCGCTCGTCTTCACGGCTGTTTTCCCCCATGTCCTGTGGTACATGTACGCAGCAGGAGGTGATAAAGTTTTTCTGCTTGTGGTGGTTATTACATAGATCACAGTGAGTAAAACCATCGCTAAGGTGATGATGAGTATAAACAGCTGATGGTGGCCATCAAGAATTGGCCTGTAAGACTTCCCAGCCATTGGTCGTTAGAGTTCATGTACATCACCCCGTGTAGGGTGTCATATACTTTGAAATATCACTGATAGTTTTTCATAAATAAAAAAAAACAAAAATGCCACAAGCACAGAGTGGATGGATAATAAGATATTGTGTATATTCACAGCTGTTACACAGAGTAATATCTAATATAAATACAACTGACGTAGAGCAGTGATGTGCTTTCCTATCCATTCTCTGCTGTCATTATTTATTTACATTCTCGCTAAAATGGTGGAATATTTTAAAAGAATATTACATCTGTGATTCCAGTACGGCCCAACTACATCACGCAACCAGCTCATTAGGCCCGTTGATCTTGTTGACAATTCCACGAGCAATTTCAAGGAGAAAAAACAAGTCCTTCTACACAACCTTTTAATCTCCATGAAGGACAATGAGACGGGGAATTATCACCCTTGAAATGTACAGAACATAATTTGACTTGCTACAGCACACACCATGTGGGGAACCCCCTTTAGACCATCCCGCCCCCGCCCCCGCCCCCCCCCCCCCCCACATAACATTAAATAACTTTTTATGATAAAACCCTAGGGGTTTGGCTACAATGGGCCACCATCTTTGGATAACGCTATCTGTAATACTCCTACAGAGATTCGATCCCAGGTTCCTTGTCTTAAATTCTGCACACGGAAAAGAATGAAGTGACTCCATGTTGTAACTTTAACAGAATATATTTTGCTAAACTAAAAGTTACATGATACAAGTATCACTTCTCTCTCCTCCTCTCTCCACATTATACACTCACTTCTCTATATATTCTCTCCCCTCTAGATTTAAGTTTACAGATTTTTATACCAAACTTTATCAACTAAATTGTCAATCACATAACTTAAAAACTGATTGGTTACTTCATACACAAGTCCACCCACTCCTGGTGGGCACTCCTAATAACACCCTGTAATCAAAGTCTAGCAGATTACTAGCTTTGAAACAAAGGACATTAAAATTTGAACTGCAAGGTGTGAAGTATTATCTGAAGCTACTTATACAACTTGGCTTCCCATGTATGAATTTTATCAAACAATGGCTTCCTCTGATTGAGTTAATACAACATCATGAATGAGTTTTAAAAGTACTAATTACACTTTTTTCTATACTGTGGTTCCTGACAACCAGTGATTAGAATGGAACATGCACGTGTTCCTCACAGCTTTGTTACAAAGCGTATACAACTGTATTTAGTTGTGTTTGGTTGTCATTGCTACAGCCTTCTATATCAAAGGTTTTGCGACATAAAAGTTATCATAATGCTTTCAACTTTCGACATATTCATAATTTAAGCAAAGAGTGTAGCTATCGTTCATCTACCCTTGTTGATGTTACTATTTCTTTTTCGGATTTACGTTTACCTTCCACAAATGGACAAAACGTAGATTTTTATAGTGGGAGCTATTCTTTTTATTCTTTTTTCTAGATAACAGTTACTATTTCCAAGGACGACAATTCTGCATCATTGGTAAATATCAGTAGATTTGGTGTTCTGGCTCATCCGGTAGAGTGATCAATATCACATATGAAAAAAAACAAAAACAAATATAATACTGGGCTTACGAAGATGCGTTATCAACGATGTCCAGTATTAGGCGTTTTATTTTTTTTTATTGTCCAAAAAGTGTAGTTTTATGCGTTATGTTAATACAAGTTACGCAATGTTTCCTTCAGCTAAAGCCAAATCGACTAATAATTTGTCTCTATCGATGGCCCCAGGAAAGTCCATTCATTGTTTTCATTTATCTTTACAATCACTGCTGAGCGGCAATAATATGACACGCACTGTAAACGTGATAGTAACTGCACTTATGTATATAATAACCCCGTTCATAGACGATATACGGAATTTAAAAGATACTGGCCGGTGGTACTTAACTGTTTATTTTTTATATTGGAATCAAATCTCTCGTGAATCCAAATGTATGCATCCAAAGTGTTTATAAAAAGATAAGAAATAGAAAAATCAAGGCTTTTAGATTTGGCGACAAGTGATGTTGTAGCGTTCACGTTTATCATCCTCAAAAGCATTAAAGCATAAAAAATGTCAACCTTGAAACACCTTTCTTGCATTTTTCATAATCCAGCAGAAAGGACAGGTAACAGTCATCTCCATGGACCAGGGGGTGGCATCCGCATGGAACGCAGGCTTAGTAGCAGGGTGGGGCAGTAAAGTGTAGGAACATTGTTTGCAGTATGTGGACAGTTCTTCGTTTGTTTTCTTAAACATTTTTACCTCTTCAAAAAAGTCTTTGCCTTGTGCCTGCACTTGCTGGACAAATCTTTGCTGGAAATAATCATACAGTTTATAGTTCAATGAACTCCAGTTTCTGTGCATTTCCAAGAGTTCATTGTCGATTAAATGGTCGTATGAATACTGTGATGTCAGTCTACTTTCGTATACTATGTCTTGAAAATCCCAGCAAAGCATTCGCTTCATTAAAACTAAACTTTCGTCAAAATATTCCACTAAAATTACGATATCAAACATATTTACTACTCGTTCCATAAACTCTTGAATTGCTATCTCATTATCAGAATCTTCTTCGCGAAATCCAAATTCATTGGCAATGTTGTTTCGTTTCAATCCAGGTGGCAGTTGCTGCACAGTTTTCAATATTTGATATCTTGTCATGAATTCTTTTAGAAAATTATTTGACTGCAACTGGGACTGGATCTTGCCTCTGTGATAATGCAAAGATGAGACATATTGTGCCAGAGGATTTCGGATGAAACCAACAGAAATGACGTCACTGTCCATCATTTTACGCAACAACTCGTCATTCTGGTAACCAAACTGGGTAATGACGTCATATTTGAACAAATGGTCCCCATTCTGATCTAGCGAACGAACAACGCTAGGCGTCGCAACACTTAAATCGTGTAAGAAGGCAAAGGTAAGAATTATGTTGCCGACGGTGGTGGAGGCGCACCTGTGTACTTTTGTGACTTTTACGTGAGTCTTTGGATAGCACTGGTATACTTTATGGATGCCTATGGGTCGTTTCAAAGTTTCTAAGGCCTCTAATCCCTCAACAGGGAGCATGGACTTTGCTTCAACGTTTCTGAAAAAAAAAGGGGGAACTGTATGATGATTGCGATAAGCATAATTATAAAATGAACAAGGAATACATTTCGGGGTCAAAACAAATCGAGCCCTTTAAGATGAGGACCAAACCCTCTAAAGTATTGAACGTCTTCTTCCCAACACACGCACGCACACACACACATTCATGTGCACATACACACTCACTCAAGCACGCACACACGCAGGAACGCACACACGCAAATTAAAACTAAAGAAAAGATGGGAACGGCATTTTCTCAGGCATTATTACTTGCAATAATAAGGCTAGCACTACATCATAGCCTCTATTACAATATAAGGTCTCTCAAATTTCAAGAAAATTGTTGGGCTTAAACTTTAATATTGGTCGCTTTGCATAAAAGTTCCCGCTGCACTGGAAGCACACTTGCATACATCGCACAAATAGTTTAACACTCAAATACTCCTCTTTGTGGATCACCATACAGTACACGTCAAATGACACAAAAAGGAGTGCCAACGCATGAATTTTCAAGGACTAGGATTGAGCGTGCATCAAATAATAACCAAAAGACATAAGAAGAACGCTGGCGTTTGAAAAGTGATAATTTAAAGAAAAATAAGTACAAATTAAATCTTTGTAACACTTGTAAAACGTAAAATTGGATGTTTAGCATTACCCTTTGTTCTCATCTACTGATTGGCCGAAGGTGTCGACTCTCTGAAAACTACCCTGACCTTCACCTTGGGCTAAAGTGTCAATGGCGGAACCAAACCCTTCGTTTCCTGTGTTTTGTAGGAGGTTGGGTAGTAAAGCATCACTTAAGCCTGGACTTTGTCCGCTCTGGTCCTGCGCCGGTTGTTTATCTTGCATAAAAAAACTCATATCGGTAAAATTTACAATGGGCATACCCCCCTCATCCTGTGGCTGATTCAGCATCTGAGAATTTTCTATTAAATTGACTGTTTTAGCAATGTTATTGACATTTTCAGCACTGGTGTGTTTCATGTAAAATTCCCTGTAAGTGGCAAAGAGTTGGTAAGTTACGATAATCCCATACACAGCTACGGCCATGGTCACTCCTAACACCAGTTTTTGTATTGAGAGACGTCTCTCCATATTGTATTTCTGGTGGCACAAGATTCGTCGACTTGGATGCTTCTCATTTAGTATTCTCTAACTGCATACCAATTAATGTTGTAATATTTGTTGCAAATATATGTCAATAGCATCTCTGATGAATACATGTAGCCATGTTTGCCAAGTGTCCACAATTACTATACATCAGTGTCACATCAGTGAAACGCAAATGTTAAGCATGTTATACATTATTTATGCTTGCTTACATCGTACAATATCACTTATCTATATGTGCCGTGTGGTGTGCGAATACTTAACCATGCGATTTTAAAGCTAGTGTTGGCGTAGACAACATAATATTTTATTCATTTTCGCATGGTCTATTTTCGGAGACAGCAACATTTCATAAGTCTGTCGCGGAATTAAAAAATTCGGATCAGCATCAGTTCTACTTAGCATTATCTTTTTCTGCCATGGTTACCCACAATAATTCATATATGTGCGCCTGTTTCACGTGGTTGGTGAATTTGAGCGCTCTTGGCCGGAGGTCTTTCAATTCACAACTATATATATATATATTATTAAATCTTTTTCAGATACAGTTTTACTCGGAAGAAATTAAGGATGGCTAAACCTAAAGCAATAATCAAGGATATAATTACTATAAATCATGGTTATTTAGAAGAAAATCTCAACTAGGTCATAAATATATACATGTAGATTTGATTAATTTTTAATACAAAGCATGGTATATATTTACGTAAATAACAAACGAAAATACATGTATAATTTGTATTTTATAATACGTCTTTGATCATTATGTATAAAAGGACGTTGTAGTATTTTTAATCAGAATGCTATCGGTAACAGGCAAATAATAACAAATATGTTTATTATATTGAAAATGGCCATTTGATTTTTTACCATATGGTCAGACCAAAAGTTTAGGATATGTTTACCGGGTGGTTGGTATGTAGTACGTAATCTTTCAATTCTTAATCGATTTCATATAAAACAGTAAGTTAAAGCCAAGAAAAGAGCTAATTAGCAGTTCATCCTGTGAAATTTGAAAACAACACAAATAGTGACCGTGCATTTGGCTTGAAAGACATCAATTCAAGAAAACGTAATTTATTTTACTTCCATATTTACCAATTTTTTTCTTAATATTCCAAATATATAGGTCATATCTTAAATGCATTGCAAGACAATTAAATGCTGAGCTTTTGTATTAAGGGCATAGAAAGCAAGACAGCAGTTTACTTTCATACAACCATTCGTATCAACATATTCATATCAGTCACCAGGGTCTTAAATAAGCATATCATACATTCCCTGTACTGTTCGTTAAACCCAATAAGCAATATAATCTCAGTAAGCGTCCCTCTCATATCTCACAGATAATTGATTTTTTTAAACGTATATGTGCTGCAGTTAACAAAAATTGACTCGCTTTAAAATCAACTCCTCAAATGGCATCTTTCTCCTTCTTCAGTCTCTCAAATTCATCTGTTAAAGCATGAAATTTTTGCAAGACATCGGCGTTGGACAAAGCCTCTTGCTGCCTGGCGGCAAATGCTTCATTGATAGAACTGTCATCAACTGGAGCAGCCTCCTGGGGTTGTGCTTCTGGTTTCTGCAGAGGTTGAGCGGCTAAAGCTTCATTTAAGGGAGAACCTTCACTGGGTGTTTGCTGCGTTGCTTCTGTTGTCTCTGACTCCGGTCGTGCGTCTAATGGCATGTCATTTTGAGAATTGTCTACTCTGAGAACATTTTCGTTTGGATCAACAACTTTTTCTGCACCTTCACTGGAATCTGTAGTCTTTTGTTGTAGCTGTGCGTCTAAAACTGCATTCTGAGGACGATCTAAACTAGGGACTTCTACGTTTTGGTTTGTTTTGATAGTTTCAGATTCTCCTTCGACACCAGGCGCATCTTCTGCGTCCTTATCTTCATCTTCTTCATCAGAAGTATCCGGAGAAGATTTTTCTTGATCTTGAGCTCCATTATTCGGGACGATTGGATCTGACCCTACAGTTGTTGTTTCGGACGCAGGCAAAGAACTCTCTGTAGAGAATAGCATAGAGGAGAACGAGCTGCCCATAGTGGACGAGGAGGCCGCAGTGACGTCACGCATCGCGTGCTGCCCATTGGAGACGACTCTATCCTTCAACGTGCCGACAGCCATCTTGGAATTGAGGGCCTCGATATGTTGGCGTAGCACAAGTATGTCCAAGGCAGTCTTCGCCGTTAAAATAAGGACAATGACGAGACCAAAACAAACCGCCAGGCGAAATAATTTGAGTTTGTGTATCCATAGGTATTTAGAGCCGTATTTCTGTGCTTCAACGTCCATTATAGAGGGATTCATCACAAAACATACACAACCAGCTAAGCTAAATGATGATTATTTGACTTTCAACAGATGTTGGCTTTGTTATAAATTCATGAGTATATTTCTGCTGGTAATATTTTAGTACAGCAACGATACCGTAATGGGCCCACAGCTCAATTTATTATTGAATACATATGAACGTATCCATTCGTTGGCTTAGTTCAGTTAATTGAATATTTTGTTTTAAGACACCTATTGATATGGATAGTCATTTTGGAAGTTTTTCAAACAAATTTTAAATGCCTCCAATTCTTCTTGAAAGTCGGGACCTTGAGCTTTCATCAATTTTTCAAATTTTTGCCGAAAATGTGAATATAAAAAATAGTCCCCCAAACTCCACTGCATGTGGAGTCTCCTTAATTCAGGGTCATCAACATGTTTATATGTGTAGTTTAAGACATTTCTGGAAGCAAATAAAATATCATCCATGTCCCAGCACAGAAGTCGTCTGAGTAATATTAAGCTTTCGTCCATGAATTCAGATATCATGATGAAGTCAAATTTTTTATCTATATATGCAATAAATTGTTTTATAAACGTAATATTGTTTCTTAAAGTGTCGTCTTCATCCGGAAACCCAAAATGAAAAAGCATACTGTTTCTAACAAAAGCAGACGCTGGTTTGGTGCCACCTCGATAATACTTCTGCGGGTTTCTCAAAAATTCTCGCATGGGGTCCGCGTTAAATATGTTGTACTTTTTATCAAAATGGAAAGCATTAAAAACTGACTTAAACTGCGAAAACGGCTCTCGTAATATCGTTGTGTAGAAGGTATCGGCGTGCATCACTCTCTTCAGGACCTCTTCGTCGTACACCATATGATGTAGAATCATATCAAACTTGTCTTCAGTCCCATTCAGGGGAACGGTGTTGATGAATTCCATCTTAATCTTTGGGGGCCGAGGAATCTTGGAAGCGTCCACAGGACCCCAAAAATGATATCCATATTTAGGTTCAGCTACACGTAAATCATAAAATCTGCGGTACCTGTTGAAGATCTGTACTATTGTCGTTGAGCCACATTTATGATTCTTCAGATAAGCTACGTGTTGCCGTGGCTTGCAAGTGGTTTCAACAGCACCAAGCAGAGGATAGTAGTTCATTAACCATTCTTTGGGGCAGTATTCATACCTGAAATTTTGTAAATTATTTTCATATGACACCCTTGAAATAAAAGATACTGAGCCTACACATTGGTTATGTACAAGCACTTTAAGTTAGAGAGGTGTCACGGTGTGCAATCAGTAGACCAACAATAGCGTCTATCCTTTACTGATATTAAGACACCGGCTTCCTCCTACACGTGATCAAAACGCTTTTAAATGTCACATTCATGTTTATAATAATAATTGATAGAGAACACGAAAACTTGTTTCAGCCATTTACCTTGTTTTCACCGATTTGGCCTGGAAATTGTAACCCGAGAAAATAAAGTTTTCTAATCCGAATGGTAGAATGACCAGCCACAGCACCACAAAGAAGACATAAAGGCACAATAAGCTCAGGAAGGAACGCCCCCGCACGTGGATCACCACCGTCCAAAAAATGGCTGCCAGCTTGGACCGGTGTCGCCCAATAGCGGCCATCTTGACATCAGAGACAGAGCTTGCTGGTTAAAAGTTAATTGTGTTATTTTCCATCTTGTCTTCTCGGCACGAAATCTTTCCAATATCTACAAGTACCTTAATCACGTGCATATAAAAACTATACTTTAATATAAAATTGTCGACGCCAGGCTTAAAACTATATGAATAACCAAAGACAACCGTTACCTTCCACTGGTGTAGATCAAATATGTATGACACCAAGTCTGCCCTCAATGGAAGTCTGGCTAAGGCTTTTGTTGCATTCTCTTTTCCTTAAATCTTAGAGAACACTTCGCCGTTAGTTTTTCTTATGTGTATCTATAACAGCTGAGGTTGATGCAAAATTCAAGTGTGGCAAATGCAGAAATTTTCAAAACAAGAGCAATATATAAAATAAATGAGTAAATCTTAATCTAACATTTTTAAAAACTGCAGTAAAAGTGCTTATATTATTAAAAGGCAATGTTCTAAATATTTTTTCACAGATATCAAAGCAAACAAAATGTCAAATCGTTTACAAATAATATCAGTGTTTAATGCCTGGCCATATGCAAATCACGATCAGTGAAAGTACCGTTGCCAAGGTTACTGTCACCATGGAATCCACATTTTGTTCATTTATTCATGTGCAGCTGTTCCTAATATGGTGCTCCAAACAACTGTAACACTATCATGTTAACCTGCCACGTACAAGAGTTACAGCTATATCTCACTGTTCTGGCTCTAGATTGGTCAAGAGTTGGTGCCCGGGGTCTCTAAATGCTGTAACCATCACCGAGGGTGGCAGTGTAGTGCCGACATTTACACGACACGTCACTTTGATTAATAAATAAATAATCAGTAGAAGAATAGGCAGGTTCTCGCTGTTTGGGCGCAGTTCGCGGAGAAGGGAACGATTTCGGACACTAATGATCAGAAGAGCCATGAGGCTGCCAGGCCCGGCAACTCTGCACCAGCGGCCGGCGGCCATGATGATGTTCGCCGTGGTCATCGTCTATTTTCTAGTCTGGGTTGCCTTGACAACGTCTGGGGACGAGGTTTACACGTTCCGTATGAGTGAACGCCATGATAGCGATGAGGTGCACAGGTAAGCGGCTAAATATTAAAATTTGGTTGGGTGACCGCGTATCTTTTTTTATTACATGTAAAAAATATTGACCAACATTCCCCCCCCCCAAAAAAAAAATAAATAAAAAATAAAAAATAAAATAAAATAAAAATAAAAATAAAATAAAATAAAATAAAAATAAGACACTGAATAAACATTCAAGTGGGTCGGCCATGCTGTAAGTCCACTGTTATGAATACGCTCTTAATGGCTAAAACTAGATTATCTTTCGCGAACAAATCTAACCAGTAACTGGTACAATTTCTGTCGTGAGGGATTATTTCATAAGATATATAGAGAGAGATCCAGGTAGGAATCCGTACATTTGTAGTAGGATAATATTTCTTGGATACTTTTCAACAAAAGGAGAAGAGCGTTGCTTTTGTCTGCGTGTGGACCAAGCATTTAAACGAATACGTCTGAGATGTTAAGATTCTATATCATATACTTTAGACTATTATATGACCCTGGTAATATTCTATTACAACATAAATGGTATTAAACGATAAAGGCCACAACGCCTTGATATATTTCAACATTACGCTGCATACACATTGTAGATTAGTACAGACAGTTTAAATATAGATAGCTTAAATATAAATAAATTATTTAATTAAGCTTCATGTTTGCCTAAGAGATATTGCTCTTCGCTTCAGTTCGACGATGTTCGTGCCCACTGTGGAAGTGGACTTTCCAGACGGGACAACAAAGATGACGATGGACTTTGAGTCCACCCCCTCCACTATCTTTACTACCCTCAGCATCCCTAGTACGACGTCATTGCCCCCAGATGTCCGCTTTTTGGATAACTACATTGAAGATGGTAGGGAGTTACCATTTCGCCGCAGAGGGTGTCTGAATATTGTCGTGCAATCCTCTTTGCTGCTCATAGTCACGAACGCACACACACATATGCATGCACGCGCCCACACACCCATTTACATTAAGAAATTATAATACATGCAGAACTGGGCCCCGTAACTCGAAAGCATAGCGCATTGCGACCAAGCGCAACCATCTCGATTCCATAACTCGCCCATACTCGACCCATATAATACATTGTAGCCTCTATGTGATATCGCTATTCGCAATACGCGATGCTTTCGAGTCACGGGGCCCTGGGTACATCAGTAATTATATATTATGGTAATTTAAATTCTGCCATGTAAATATTATTTTGAAAGCACCCCTTGCCTGATAGTGTGGCTAAAACATGTGGCTTCTAATGCAAGCGTTATCAGTGCAAATCGTATAATCTAATATTTCTTATCAGACTTTTTGAAAAGTTCTTTTATTCCTCGCCTTAGTTTGCGTTTGTTTATAGTTACTAAGAGTAAATTAATTTTATTGTTTACAGAACCTAACACCAGTCCATATACCTTTTTTACCACGTTATCTACTCCAGCAGTTAACATCGTAAATCAACCCAACTTACCAAATGTTGAAACCTTACCTGGAAAAGAAGAACCTTTAGTTATACCGGTGGAACAACCAGCGCCGAAACCTGAAAGTCCAAAATTACCGCCTGAAAACACAGCAGCCAATCAAAACGCCAGTAAACCTAAAGGAGAATCTAACCAATTGAAAGGACCGGTGCCACAAATAGCGCCAAAAGTCGGTGTAGCACAACCCCCTCAGGTAGGCCAAGAACGTGACAGTTTAGATATCCCCCAGCCAAAACAACAATCACAAGTGCAGCAACAACAACAACAACAACAGCCTGTGCTTAAACAAAAAGCACCTGTCATTATAAACCCTGATCAAAAGAAATCTGTAGATACTGCACAAGCCGACAGCAGCCAACCAAACGAGGAGTCAAAGCCGAATACACAACATATCATACGCAGCGCCTCTGGCGGCGGGGTCATGCAGTTCGGGTACCTACCAGATGATAATAACACCAAGTCAGGACCAGCGACCAATGTGCAGGCAAGGACCACCGTTTTGCGAAGCATATATAATTTAACAAAAGCTGTCATGTCCAGATCCAGGGTTCCGGTCATGGACAAACCCAAACCTAACTGTACTGTGTACAAGCATGTTGTTTATGTTAAAATTTCTGAAACGGGGTCGACCATGTTCTTTGACGTCATGCGACGATTTGCCCTCAAATATTCTTTGGCCCGAGCACTGCCAAGGTTCCGTATGCATTTTTATGGGGACGAAAACGTAGCTTTAATACCAAGACCTGCCAAAATTAAACAAAGATTTGTTCGAATTGATCGACCGCAGCAGAGATTTGACGTCATGTACCACCACATGGTTTTCGACGGTGACATCGTAAGCCGAGTTATGCCACGTGACACCTTCTACGTCACAATGTTGAGATACCCTTGGGCTCAATTCAAATCAGTTTTGAATAAGTACAACTTGCTGCAAAAATACGCCCCAGGAAATGACACAGCCATAGAACTTGAGCAATTTCTTGAAAATCCGTACAAATACTGGCGCAATGGTTCAGTCCGAACCTCTGCCTTTTCGCGCAACGGCATGATGATGGAGTTGGGGTTTCCAGACGAGACAGAAGACGTCCGGAATGACGATCTGGTTATCCAAGCTTACATCAAATACTTGGAGCAGAGGTTTGG
>NW_019775838.1:25418-112653 GCF_001039355.2 Lingula anatina
AGTCAGGACCAGCGACCAATGTGCAGGCAAGGACCACCGTTTTGCGAAGCATATATAATTTAACAAAAGCTGTCATGTCCAGATCCAGGGTTCCGGTCATGGACAAACCCAAACCGAACTGTACTGTGTACAAGCATGTTGTTTATGTTAAAATTTCTGAAACGGGGTCGACCATGTTCTTTGACGTCATGCGACGATTTGCCCTCAAATATTCTTTGGCCCGAGCACTGCCAAGGTTCCGTATGCATTTTTATGGGGACGAAAACGTAGCTTTAATACCAAGACCTGCCAAAATTAAACAAAGATTTGTTCGAATTGATCGACCGCAGCAGAGATTTGACGTCATGTACCACCACATGGTTTTCGACGGTGACATCGTAAGCCGAGTTATGCCACGTGACACCTTCTACGTCACAATGTTGAGATACCCTTGGGCTCAATTCAAATCAGTTTTGAATAAGTACAACTTGCTGCAAAAATACGCCCCAGGAAATGACACAGCCATAGAACTTGAGCAATTTCTTGAAAATCCGTACAAATACTGGCGCAATGGTTCAGTCCGAACCTCTGCCTTTTCGCGCAACGGCATGATGATGGAGTTGGGGTTTCCAGACGAGACAGAAGACGTCCGGAATGACGATCTGGTTATCCAAGCTTACATCAAATACTTGGAGCAGAGGTTTGGCTTAGTTATGCTGGTTGAATTTCTAGACCAGAGTCTAATACTTCTCCGTCGCATGCTCTGTTGGGAAATGGAAGACATTCTCTATACTCCCATGGAAGGCAATAACTACCCTTTTAAGGGAAACAAGGACCAAAAACTTATTTCAGCGCACCAGAAGTGGAGTAAAGCCGACTATGCCGTGTATAGACATTTCAAAGAGAAGTTGCTTGGTCTCATTAACAAACAACCTGCTGAGTTTCATGACGAAGTACTTCTTTTCAAACGAGCTCTTGAATATGTTAAAATATGTGGCAGTCCCAGCAACGTGAGAATCTTACGACGAAAAGGAAAACCGTATGCTTCTGATGATGTTATTAACTGCTCCAGTCAACCTGTTAGAAAAATTACTTAGCACGACTATATCAGCATAATGTTCCAAGTGTATACAATTTAAAAACATTTGAAAGGAGGAGGGACTGCTTTTATAGAACTAGAATGTGCAATATGTCCATAGATGTATGTAGTAGGGCGCTAAAGAAACAAAGGATACCTGAGATTGTTAAATGGTTTTTTACCCTCTCGTGTGGTTTGCGGGTGCTTCAGTATGACGACATGGTGAAAAGTGATCGGCAAAGACCGTGTTACGCGCAGTTAGAGAATCCACAGTAGAAAATTAAATAATTTAAGTGTTTATAATGTTGTACGAACGTCTTTCTTAAAGTGATCCAAGCCAGGATTTTGAACGCATTCTAAGAGCATGAATTGCTTCCTATTGAACTTACTCTCGAACGAAAAAAAAACCCCTTTTAAACATCATTAAATCAATATCTCAAAAAAAAAAAAAATAAATAAATAAAAAAAAATAAATAAATAAATAAAATTTAATAAAAAAATAAAAATAAATAAAAATAAAAAATAAATAAATAAAATAAAATAGAATAAAATAAAATAAATAATAATAATAAAATAAAAAATAATAAAAAATAAAATAAATAAATAAATAAAAAATAATAAAATAAATAAATGAATAAAACTTTTGAAATATTAAAGGCTGGTATGTTGAATGAGTTGTTGGCAGGAAAATCCTGGCTTAGAAGGGTCTTACATTTGTCATACAACCGAAGAAAGCAATTTCAAGATGAACAAATACACAATAGTCATCCTTTATGGTATTGCACAAAAAGATACAAAGACCTAGTATCCTCATATGATAAACACACACACACACACAAAACCGTTTAATACACCAAACAACCTTGCCAGCATAAAATATATCTAGCAGCCTATTGTAGAAATTGTACTGAATCAGATATACTCACAGGCAATCATTTGTTGTATCTAATTAACTCACATACGATGCATCTTTATTGAAATATATTCAATATTGTCCAAGTAATAAAGTAATACTCTTCATAAAAATGTCGTCAATTAACATAAACCTATATGTTATTGCAACCCAACTCCAAGAATTAATGTGAAAACAATTTTGGAAAAAATGCAGTACTAAAAATATGGAAAATCCTTAATGTGCAGACTCGGAGAAAATAAAAATAAATAACAAGCTTAAACGTTAGTCTTCATATGCAAATGGGTTTAAAGCTGCTTAAAAATATTAACAACAGAGAAATTGGCATTGCTCAATTGCCATGTTGGCTGTACACAGTTTCCAATGTCCTGTTGGCTGTACACAGTTTCAAATGTCCTGTTGGCTGTACAGTTTCCAATATCCTGTTGGCTGTACACAGTTTCCAATGTCCTGTTGGCTGTACACAGTTTCCAATGTCCTGTTGGCTGTACACAGTTTCAAATGTCCTGTTGGCTGTGCACAGTTTCAAATGTCCTGTTGGCTGTACACAGTTTCCAATGTCCTGTTGGCTGTACACAGTTTCCAATGACCTGTTGACTGTATACAGTTTCCAATATCCTGTTGGCTGTACACAGTTTCCAATGCCATGTTGGCTGCACAGTTTCCAATGTCCTGTTGGCTGTACACAGTTTCCAATGTCCAGTTGGCTGTACACAGTTTCCAATGCCACGTTGGCTGCACACAGTTTCCAATGTCCTGTTGGCTGCACAGTTTCCAATGTCCTGTTGGCTGCACACAGTTTCAAATGTTCTGTTGGCTGCACACAGTTTCCAATGCCCTGTTGGCTGTACAGTTTCCAATGTCCTGTTGGCTGCACACAGTTTCCAATGCCCTGTTGGCTGTTTCCAATGTCCTGTTGGCTGCATACAGTTTCCAATGTCCTGTTGGCTGTACAGTTTCAAATGTCCTGTTGGCTGCACAGTTTCCAATGCCCTGTTGGCTGCACAGTTTCTTCAGTTATGCTTTAGTTATGCTAAAGTGCACAAGCGGTTGCCAAACCCCTCAATAGGGGGCAGGCATACAAAAGGTGGTTCTTACTCTTTTTGAACTACGCTAAACCTTTACACATCATATTTTAATGCGTTAATTTCCACTGTTCTAACCACAAAAGAATCCTTTCAATATTTTCTTCCATATCTTCAGGTGTGTTACTTGGAAGTTCATGAACTATTTCTATTTTATAGGCCTCCCTGGCTTCATCTAAAATTGTCTGAAATATTTCACACTGTACATTTTCCTGCAACTTTTTCCCAGTGTATCCCCTGAAAAAAATAGCAAGTAATTTTTTAATAAAAAATACAGACAACACTAGATGACAACCAAACAAAATAAAAAACAAACTCCAGGTTTACATATTCTACAAATTAATAATAATAATAACAATAATAATAATAATAATAATTCCTAGAATTACCTTCACAAATTAAAAACAGGAACTATTTAATAAAACAAAAGATAATTACCAGAATAAATATGTCTTGAAATAATTGTGATAAACATCCTAAAACAGTTTCTACAATTAACAATATTGTCGGGTACCTATCTGTGCTCCAGTCTCTCATACAGGACAGAGTTCTCAGTTCTCAATACAAACACCAATTGTCAGATACCTACCTGTGCTCTAGTCTCTCATAAAGGACAGAATTCTCAGTTCTCAATACAAACACCAATTGTCAGGTACCTACCTGTGCTCTAGTCTCTCGTAGAGGACGGAATTATCTGTCCTCAGTACAAAGACAATATCAAACCAGCGCTCTGGGAAGAAATCACAGCCATGATAGTCAACAACATTTCCACCCTGCTGCATCTGATCTTCAAGTTCATCCACAACCTGGTAGGAAAAGATAGATATCTAATTAGCAGTCAACAATGGATGCCGTGATCTAGGACAGCCTGATAGAGTGTCTGCACTATGTAACACCACGAGAGACAAGACAATCTGTGAGAATTTGTGTGGTAGGGTTAACTTTATAGTGAAATGCTGTGTACTGCAAGTGTCATCTTAGAAAGTAATATAAAAGTGATTCTCAAAATATGAAGAATTTGTTAAGTTGTACAACAGTTTCATTCCACAGAACTAATAAGAAACAACCAGTATATGTGGCTAAATTCTATCAGTTTTCTTCATTGCCTTATATAGTCTGACCCTGTAAATCCTGCAAACTCTTGCATGGTTTGACACTAAGTCATTCCAATTGGACTATGTTTTTATAGATGCATTCTGAACATGTAAATTACATACTTGAATATATATCTCCACATGACATTGTCACAGGAGACAACTGAATCCTTACCCTGTCCTCATTCAGGACATGACACTCGTATTCGTCATCCCAGCCGTCATAGAGCTCCCTCTCTTTAGCCATCTCCCCAATGTTAACATAGTTTAGGCAGGCTCTCTGAGCTAACTCTCTTCCTAGAGTGGACTTGCCTGTCCCTGGGGTGCCTGAGGTAATGTGAAAATGTGCTATTATTTTCAGAAACAAAGACACAACCTCGCTGTTTGATTATGCTGTTGCACATAGTGGTTCAATGTTTGTTACAGAGTTATATAGTGTACATGTAGCTTGTAAGACAACAATGTGTATAGTACAAAATTGAACACGTACGTGTGTTCTAAGACAGTCGTAGCTGATAACGTCGCGTTCTTTCTGAGAGTATCCTTGCCCCAGTTTACTAGCTAGGCACTCACCAGGTAAGCATGTAATGTAAGCGGAGCATGTAAAGCAGAAAACTGAGTCAAAAACATGGAGTTTGAAAGATTTTATATAGAGTATGCAGTGCGTAGGTCAAGTCCTTTCTTTTCTAATTTCTGCGTTTTTAGAAAATGATATACACTTTACAAATGGTCGCACATGGTTCTTATGTGTTCTCCATTGATTACAACAAATAAAGAGTTTTTCTCATCAAAGAAATGTGGCCGAAACATACCTGTAAGCAAAATGTTTGGGCCATGTGGACTCGCCATTTTCACTTCCTGTCACGCAGGCGCACTGCAAGCCAGGTCAAAGGGCATCCGCGTGTGCCATGTCTGCAACAACAGTGAGGCGGCGCAAGGTTCAGCAGCAAGATGAAAGCGACCACGGTGACACGACAGACAGCGTCCAGGAAAGTTGCAACGTGAAAAAAGAGTTATCAGATATGAAAATAACACTTCAGCTTGAAGCTGGAAGTTATTGGCTGACTCGCATTTTCTTCTTGAGATTCCTGGGCTTTATTTATGGTAAGTCAAAGACACTGACAGGTGCGTGGTACTTTAATTAGTCTGATTAATTTCTCCTAAAGAGGTTGGTGTCGTAATTTATTTGTATTTGCACATGCCTTTTTATGACTTTATAGCCTATATTTCACCGATTACTGAAGTTTTCTTCATCTACATTGTACATTACCTTACATTACTAAGCAACAATTTTATTATGACAGATTAATATTTAATAATTGACTTGATTTAGATTAAGTCCAGACTTATTTTGTGTTCTGACTTTTTTATTCTCTGTGTTGTAGGAAATATGTCACCATAATTATCAGTGTTATGCACAAGTCATATCAGCCTTATTTTTAAAAAAAATTCTACTGGTACTTACCAATAAATTAATTTATATATTTATTTCAGCTGTGGCTTTTTTAGTTGGATATCATCAAAACATTCAACTAATTGGCCAGAAAGGACTTCTTCCTGCAGCAAACCACCTGAAGAAGATATGGTCTCACACAGGAGGGTCTCTGTTCCAGTCCCTGAACTACGCCCCCACTCTGCTGTGGTTTGTGAACTATGAGGATCACATGGACCTGTATCTGACTGCTATATCCCTGTGTGGACTGATGTTATCTCTACTGCTGGTTGTACTGGGCTCAGCCAACATGCTGATGATGTCTGTACTCTGGGTGCTCTATCACTCCCTGGTCAATGTGGGCCAGAGATGGTCAGTATAAACAACACTGAGGGTGATATAGGGGGTTCTCTTTCTCTGACAGTTCATTCTTATTTATTACCGTTGCTGAAGAGTTGAAGAAGTTATACCAGTAAATAGATTAACTTATTGTTTGTTGTGATCTTGTATCACAAGGTGAGAAGTAAAAAAAAAAATGAAATGATAGAAATATACATGTTTAGGAAAACCTGAAGAAGTTAAATTATGAAGTTAAATCATTGTATGAATTTTATTTTGGAGTTGAGAGTCTAACTAAGATATCTCCTCCTCTTTTCTCTTCAGGTATTCCTTTGGTAAGTGAAACAAGTAAATTATATTTTTAATAAAAGCAGATATCAGATAAAGAGCAAGTTATCAGATATATATATATGTTTTCCTCAATGTTAATGAGTTGTAATGGGAATTATACAAAAAGTAAACTATTTAGTTTTGTTGCAGTATAAAAACTGTATATAAGTCAAAAACCTATTTGGAAAGATTTTGAGGGGAATATTTTCAAAATTTCATTTATTAAACTGTAATTCAACTTTCTTTTTGCCAATGTTACATGATGAAATTTTCAGGATGGGAATCTCAGCTCCTGGAGAGTGGGTTCCTGGCAATATTTTTCTGTCCTCTTCTCTCCTTGCGTCCTGTGCCCAGAAAAACTCCGCCATCTTGGGCAGTCATCTGGGGCTACAGGTGGCTCATCTTCAGGATAATGCTTGGGGCAGTAAGTTACATGTAGAGATAATACACTATCACCTGATCAATATATGCCAAAATACTTCAAGATCCTTTAAGAGATGTTCCAGTCATATATTTTGCAAGAGGATGGCAATCAATTTCTTACATACATACTCGTAATCCACTGAAAACACCCCAAAAAAACAAAACAAAAAAATTTTTGTTGACATAGTCACATAACATCTCTTGGTATTTATGTTAGTGATCTTCTGTTTAGGAAAAAAAGCCTAAAAAGCCTAATTGTTTTCAAAGTTAAATTTTTTTTCAAAGATAGTATCAAATATGTTTTTGTTATTTAAAGAATTTTGAAATATATATTGAATATTTGCAAAAAAGTTGCATATTTTCTTCCTGTTTCAGGGTCTTATCAAAATCCGAGGAGACCAGTGTTGGAGAGATTTGACTTGTATGAATTATCACTATGAGGTAATGGACATGTTATATCTGTGACATAATGAAGTTGCGTGAAGTTAAAAATATTGTTGTAATAGTTTCATTGGAGCTGGCTCATATAAATATAATGTAATTATGTATTAGGCAGAAGTTCTAAGCATTACTTGCAATTATTGATATTGATATAACACCTTTGTTCTAAGCCAGCCACACATACCCCCCCCCCACACACACACATTATACCTAATAAAACTTGCAATATTTTTATTTAATATATTAAATTTATTTATATTCCTATTGCAGACACAACCAGTGCCTAATCCAATCAGCTATTACTTGCATCAATCTCCAGAAGTATTCCATAAGTTTGAAACTCTGTCCAATCACTTCATAGAACTGGTGGCTCCACCTCTTGTTTTGTTGCCTGGCAACTATTGGCTGTTCAGAAGGCTCAGGCTAATTGGAGGATTTTTGCAAGTTTTATTTCAGGTATCACTCATAGTTATGATGGCAGTGCTAAGACAATTTAATTTTTTTTGAACATTGCTAAATACAATCTAATTCACCTGTTTTTGGAAATTAAATTTGGAAATGGCATACACGTATGTTCATGCTCACAAGCACCAAGCATACACACGTTTTAACAAAATTAAGTTCAAATAGCATGTAGTTTTCTTTTAACTTTTACCTCTGTTTTTATTTAGTACGAAATGTCATTGTAGGTGATCCTAATCATCAGTGGAAATTTAAGCTTCTTGAACTGGCTGACTATACTTCCCAGCATCTGCTGTTTTGATGATGCAAGCTTGTCTTGGATGTTTTCCAATAAAAGGAACTCTGTGAAGTGGCAAGTGTGGCAGATACAACAGGAAGAGCAAACTGGAAACAAACCAAGGGAATCGAGAAGTACGATGGGGCCTTATGCGCAGCTTAGATGAGAAATTGAACTAATTTCCTAAACAATGAAATATTTACAGAATAAATTCAGCAAAACAGTCTTTTTTCTTTCCATTTTATGATATTTCTTTAGGTACAGTAGTTATTATCACAGATGTTTGCCAAACAATTTCCTAAACAATGAAATATTGACAGAATAAATTCAGCAAAACAGTCTTTTTTCTTTCCATTTTATGATATTTCTTTAGGTACAGTAGTTATTATAACAGATGTTTGCCAAATATTCATACTGTTTTTAAAACTTGCATGTATTTATGTGTGTATAATGTTTTCAGCCCAGTACATCAGGAAAATGATGAATGTAACGCTGGCAATACTTCTGGCCTATCTCAGCGTTCCTGTGGTCCAGAATCTTCTCTCGTCAAGACAAGCCATGAATACTTCATTTGAACCTTTGAGAATACTGAACACCTATGGTGCATTTGGAAGGTATGGTTATCTGGACAAAAAAAATAAAAAAAAAAGAATTATCATGTTTTTTTGTAGCAAACTATTTTAAGTGAAATGCAGATATGTTTCTATAGTCATTTAAAGTCATAATAACTCTTCGTTTTGGCCAAAAATTGGATTTTCCTGGAAAAAACGGCAATTTTCCTGTACTTACCAATGGTCAACGACCCCATTCCTGCATTCAAAGTTACAGTAATCCAGGGTTTTTTTCCTAAACGTACGTTTTTTTGTTAAAATCTCTTAAGAGATTTTAACTGACGGAGCTCTCTCTGACATTGCAAAGTCACTGGTGACCTACTTAAAACCGCGGGAAAAGCAGACAACAACAACACTATATAAGATTCATGAGATATATTCGTCTTTTTGTTTAAAATGCATTTATATCCACAATGTGTGCCATTCTGGGCGTTTCGTTATCCGACGCACTGTACAAAAACTCGCAACTTACGTTTGCGTCCGCATTAATGCGTTTGGCGCCATGTTATTTTGGTCTCAAATGAACGAGAGAATCCGCGTGACACCATTACGTCATTAGCAACGAATGCCTTGATGACTGGGAAGAAAAGCATCGAAAGCCCCATTTACAAGCACAGATTTTAGTTTTACTACAATAACGGCCGTTTTAGTGGTAAAATACAATAGAATATATTTCCATGTGTTGTTTACAATGTATTTCATGCGGAATTTTGAATCTCAAAGGAAGAGTTATTATTGCTTTAATGACGCGGTTGTATAAAAGTTAAAAACTTATTAAGAAAATAATTTTGCAAATTGGTTCAGCAGTGAAAAGAGCAATCATTCAAAAGTGATTCTAATGCATTTAAATCTACTTTTCTTTATGTAGCATAACCAAAGACAGGACAGAGGTGATCATCCAGGGTACATATGATAACCCACAAGATCCAAGCGCTAAGTGGCTGGAGTATGAGTTCAAGTGTAAACCAGGTGATGTATACAGGAGGCCATGTTTAATATCTCCATATCACTACAGACTGGACTGGCTTATGTGGTTTGCTGCTTTCCAGGTTGGTTTATATCTCATTGTCAGTAAGTTTCTTAGAACTCTGAATCTTTTTTTATCAATACATATATCTACTTACTCTGGAAATTTTGTGATTTATACTATTTGTTTATACCATATTGTCAGTGAAATATCTCGTTTTATTTACTTTTCTCACTTTTAAAACTCTGCATCCCATTTAGCTTTTGTAAATATATCCCTTTACCTTCTTATTTCTAATAAAATGTTTTTGTTTCAATCTTTTGGTGAATGCCACAGGTTTCATACAGTCTCCTATTTATAACTCTGAATCTCATTTAACTTTTGAAAATAAATACTGCTTATTTTTGATTAAATGTTATAACTTTGTAAATGTTTGTGTTTTAATCTGTTTTTCCTCCTTTCAGAACTATCAACATAACCCATGGTTGGTACACTTGGCAGCCCAGCTTCTGGTGAATGATGAGGGAGCTTCCTCACTTATTGCACACAACCCCTTTCTGGGCAAAGCGCCGCCAAAGTAAGCATCATTTTATTTAAGTGGGTGAACTTGGGAGTATCAAGCATTTGAAAGAAAACATTACTTAAGTTATTCATAACCACATAAATAGTACTTGTGCAATGGCCATTAAAATCAACTAAAAATGAATTTTTAGGCCCCATTCAGAATAGGGGACTACCTAGTTCGAGGATAAAATATGGCGACCCACTAAAAGCTTGCCGTCTAATCCGCTAGTAGACACTGAATAGATATCCCATGGGGAAGCATGCAAGTGGGTCGGCCATATTTGACCCTTGGACTAGTTAATCCCCTTTTCTGAATGGGGCCTTGGTCGCCATTTTGGTTGATATGGACGCTGATCACTTTTATTTTCAGGTTTATTCGTGCAGAACACTACAGGTACAGGTATACAAAACTAGGCAGCAAGGATGCGCTAAGCGGAGCATGGTGGAAGAGAAAACGTTTTGGCAACTATTTGCCACCCGTGTCTTTGGCAGCACTTAAAGAATTTCTGACAGCTATGGATTGGCCCATCCCACTTTTGAAGGCCTGATCCTAACAAGGAGTTCATCCTAACAGCTGTAGAGCCTAGTAATATTTATTTTGAAGTCATTACCAAAAAGAATAAGACCCACACGAACCTTTTTTCAAGGGGTTTTATTTTTCTCTTTTATTCTGCAGTTTATTTTTGTTATCTGTTGACTGTTTTTACTGTTACAGTATTGTCAGCTTAAAAACTTAGGTTGGCATAATTGAAAGATCGCCATTTAATTAATACCAGAGCATTATTTTGAAACTGGTACCAATCTTTCCATCAGCTGTTATCCTAGAAATTATACAGTTTACATACCCTTATGTGTCTTCTCATCCATATGTGGTACATTGCATCTGTTGAAAGTGTGGCCTTATAAACGTAAACATTTTGAGTTTAAATTCTTATCATTTCATATCATCTGTTGCTTGTCCTCTTGGGTAGGTGTAATGAAAATATTATTTTTAATGTATTATCTGTTATTTTTACATTGTTTGTGTTGTAATTTTCAATGTGCATTAAGATGCACTGTAATTAAAATAAAAAATAAAATGACCCTCAACTTTTATTTTTACTTCAACTTGACCACCTTTTATGATTCCTTTGTGCAGTTTGTGGCTAGCTGATAAGTAATCAGGAAGAAAGTTGCATTATTTCTCCAGCGAAATTGGACCAATGGATACATGAATTTTTCATGCCATATAATAAATGCAAATATCATCCAAGAGATTTATTAATGATGAAAACCAATTGGCAGCATTGCTTTTTAAGTGGGGTCAGCCATATTTGGTTTGGGGATCATTTAAGTGGTAATTCCTCTATTTTGAATGCGCTCTCTGATTCCTTTATGCAGTTTATGGCTAGTTGGTAAGTAATCATGAAGTGGGTTGCATTATTTCTGCATCAAAACTGCACCAAATGGGTTCATTTACAACCTTAAATGAAGTTTTCATATCATATAAGTTATAACAAATATCATCCATGAGATTTATTAATGACGAAAACAGTCTTCTCAGTCCTTAAAATAAATTATTCCCTGTGAGCATTATGTAATGAATATGTTTCCACTGTCTATATCTGGCATAGAAAAAACTGGTGAAGATATATGCTGCTTCCCATCTCCAGATAAAAAAGTTTACTGTGTAAAGAGTGAAGCTGTCTGCAGTTAGTTTAGCTGCACTGACAATTAATCAGGATAATCTGGTTCATCCCCGCTGTCATCTGATATAGAGGGAACTTTGGCGTCTCTGCTGTCATCATATCTAAAGATGGGTTAAGGAATAATTTCAGCACAATGAAATGACAACAAAACATTTCGACTTTTCCTCCTTTTAACTACAGAGTTTGCATCCCCTTCACCCCCCTCCCCCCCCCCCCCCACAACAAAAAANCTCACCGCAACTCCCTTCTCTAACCCCCCCCCCCAAAAAAAAAAAAAAAAAGAATAAATGTATTGAAATAATTACATTAATCTGATTCAAAACATCTGACATTACTGATGATATCATAAGTATTATTTCCAAGGATACACCACAGTAGACCGCTCTGGGAGATGAGGTTCCATTTTGATGTTCAACCTTTGTGCAAGTCTTGCTGCTATATGCTGAACCTGGATTTCCTGTTGAACAGATAATATAAGGTCAAACATGCCACTTACAGAGTCCACACACACATTGTCAAAAAACATGATGATGCACTATCACTATTGATATCTGACACTTAAAGTAAATGAAAAAAATCCTACCATCAATGATATCTAACACTTCAGTAAATGAAAGAAATCCTGCTGCTCTTTTTGTTCAACATACCAAGGTTTATAACAAAATTGGTGTGGCCAAACATTTTAAAAGAAAATTTTATTTTCAACAAACCTGTACTCTTTTATTTTGTTCTTCTTGCAATTTGCATGAATCTTCCACTGACAGCATTTTAGCACATTCATATTTAGCCTTGGGAGGAAACAATGCAGACTCTTCCTCTGGTGAATATCTTTTTCCTTTACTTTTAATAGCCTTTTCTGTTTTAGTATCTCCTGTTAGATCCGTTTTCTCAGCATTTCTCATGACATCCATTTTCTCAGCATTTCTCCTAGAAGTGTCAGTAACTGAGGCACTGTCTAGACTGCCATGCATCGTATCTTTATTCTCTCTGCTTTTGTCACAAATATTACCCGTAGAAACACTGCCAGTGTCTTTAGATATATCACAGTTTTGAAGTACATCTACTTTTGGTGCCAACCTGTAATTAGATAAAGAAGAAAAGATGGGGCCACTTCAACTTGAAATATCTAATATTAACATGGCTTCCTAAAATCAGACATGAATACTGTGAACTCAGTACAAAGTATGTAAATTAAGAGGTTATATGCATTTCTATTATAAAAATATAAATATGTACACATCATAGCTAAAAACAATGCAATTCTTGTAAATTACCTATGGTACAAAAAACTGTATATATTTTCATTTACAGTAGTTTCTTACCTGTCATCTGTTTCTTCCTTTCTCTTGTCCGATTTATTTATAATTTTTCTGTAAAATGACACTTGATCCTCGTCATCTGATTCCAACTGCATCTTCTGAAACAGCGCTGATGTGGTATCCACTTTCTCTTTTTCTTTAATTGCTCTCCTCAGTCTGTCAGCCAAGTCTGAAATCTTTTTACCTTTGTCAGGAAGTGATGATATTAACTTCCTGTGGAAAAAGAAAGTCACAGAAAAGTTGACAAGACATCATGGAATTAGGAAAAGCAACTGACAATACACTTAATTAAAATAAATGGTGTTGACATATACAGTTACAAGTATGAAAAGTAAAAAAAATCCCATACCATACACTCTCCATTAAAACTGCAAAAATAATTTAAACTACAAATAATAATTTAAAAAAAACTGAAATTAATAAATTAATTAATGCATGTGACATGAATGGGAGGATATTTCAATCCCTGACTGTAAGACATTTTAAACACAATACTAGTACCTGCCACTGTGTTATTAAATATGGAGTCATTGCAGTAATGGCAACCCCAGAACATCTACCACTTCAATAAAACTCACTTGTTTTGTAAGATTTTGTTTTGTCTGTCCAGTAATTCCTTCAGCTGAGCCATTGGTTTTTGCATCAGGTCTCCTAAATAACCTTGTTTTTCAACATTTCCATCAGCCATTTCTAAAGCCTAAATAGCAACAGCTTTTGTGATTCACGTTGTGAAAGCTGTCAATGGAAAATGAGATTGTTTTAAATTATCTAAAATCATCTATAGCCGACGTGGAAAAACATCAGAAGCCAACACAATCACTTTAACTTTGTTAATGTTACAACTTCAGTTTCAAGTTAAATTGCCCGAGTCTAAAATAAAAGGAAACAAGGCAGCAAAGCTGTCAAATGTACAGACAAAAAGCAGGAAATAACAAAATAGGCTACTGTCAATTCTGATGTAAAAGTACATTATGTTAAACTGCAAATTCAACATCAAATTTTAATTATGCTCAACAGGTAATACCAATGTAAGTAAAATGTGTAACAAGCATAAGGCTTCAGGCCCATGGGAGTTCACTTTGAAAATGTAAAACTTCCAGAAAAAGAAGTCAATTAGACTGCTTTTCCAACTCGAGCTGCATTTTAGTCCTGTGTTTCTTTTTTAAAAGTTTGACAATCATAAGTAATATGGTTTTCCCATGATGGTCATCATGGCAGCAATACCCAAAATTGTGTTTTCTTCTATTTTGATGCAATATTTCATAATGCTTAACAGCATAAAGACCATCAGTTTTTAATAATAAAGTATACGTATCGTGGATTTTCAGAAAATGTGACTAGCATGGGTCTTCAAGCCCAAGGTGGTTCTAAGTCACACCTTGAAATTGCCAATATGTGAAAAATTAAATTTTCACAAAAAACTGATTAACTGCCAGAAAAATTTACCAAATAGACTGCACTGCCTAATGAAACTGTATTTTAGTCCCATGTTTCTTTCCTGTAAGTTTGAGAACAGTAAGTGACATGGTTTTCCTTAAATGGTCATCAAGGGAGCAGTGTCCAAAATAGGGGTTTCTTCAAATTTTGATGCAATATTACATAATGTTTAACAGGATAATAACCATCAATTTTTAATAATAAAATATTAGTATCATGGATATTCAGAAAATGTGACTAGCAAAGGTCTTCAGGCCCATGGAACTTCAAAGTCACAACTTGAAAATGCCAAAATGTAGACAAGACAGTACTGTCCTGAAATGCATTTTTTTCCATTTTTAACAATTTTTTAACATATAACAAAATTAACACTTTACTGCCATTTTTATATGATCAACTAAGAAAATTGATGAGATGGGAAAAATATCAATAGAACAGTGTTTAATGTCCAATTTCCTCCATTCTGAGTTTCTGAACATAGTGAATGAATGAATGAATCTGACAAACTGCAATGATAAGAGTTTATTTCCATTTTTGAAACTCTATTATACAATACATGATAACAAGCTTACCATCATTTTTACATAATCAACTAACAATGTTGTAAAGATGCAGGAAATGTTAAACAAAGACTTTTACGTATCTTATTAGTTAAATAATGAGACTGTTAACATGCCTAAGAATTGAATCTGAGGAAATGTGAAACAAGACAGTACTGTTATGAAATGCGTTTATTTCCATTTTTAACACTTTTTTAACATAAAACAAAATTAACAGTTTACTGCCATTTTTATATGATCAACTAAGAAAGTTGATGAGATGTGAAAAATATCAATAGAACAGTGTCAAATGTCCAATTTCCTCCATTCTGAGTTTCTGAACATAATGAATGATTGAATCTTACAAACTGCAATAATATGAGTTTATTTCCATTTTTGACACTTTATTACACAATACACGATAACAAGTTTACCATCATTTTTACATAATCAACTAACAATGTTGTAAAGATGCAGGAAATGTCAAACAAACACTTTTACGTATCTTATTAGTTAAATAATGAGACTGTTAACATGCCTAAGAATTGAATCTGAAGAAATGTGAAAAAAGAGCATAACTTATAAAATAATGGCCCGATTATGCTGATTTTCGAACTTGACCTGCGTTTTAGTAAGATTGATTACTCCTGTGAGTTTCATGACAACAGGCCTATCGGTTTTCCTTGAAATGTGTTAACAGTGTTGCATATATGCTGAAAAGTGAAAAAACAGCATAAATTCTACAATAATGGCCCGATCATGCTGATTTTCGAACTTGACCTGCATTTTATGAATATTCATCAGCTCTGTAAATATAAAGCCAAAAAGTAAAACTGTCTTCCACTTATGGTGTTAACGCTGAAAGTGCACGGCGACGGCGACGGCGACATCGACGGCGACATGAACGGCGACATGAACGGCGACGACAGACGCAGGTGATGGCAATATGTACAGACACATCTGTGTCTGTACATAAAAATCACTCAGCGACAGTTTGTGTTGTCATTTTTCACACATTGGGCTCTTAAATTTAAGCCCTGTCGACTAAATGAAAACATAAAACAGCCATAAATGAAAATTTCTCGACACTAACTTAATCAGCACCTGATTTGTCGTGGAACAGACCGCTAGGTAAGTTGTTTTTATAGCATTCATAAAACTGTCTACTTCAGCAGAGGCAGAATACGAGTACGTGTATACAACTAAACCGGAAGTTGATAACCGGAAGTTTATTTGTCCAAGACAAACTGCTCAAGCTTAGAAAAAAATCTCATGTTAAATTATCATCAATTTTGTTGAATGAATCAACTAAGGCAAAACATGATGTCGTTCTTATAATTATGAATCAAGAAACACAATTAGTTAGAATGAACATGCAACTCTGTCATATCTTGAATAAATCGAAAGTGAAAGAAACTCTGCTATGGAGGCGTACTCAGAACTGCATTTTGACATCACGTAATGTAGGGAATTATGAATATGCAATATTGATATCATATCCCTTTATTTATGCCCATTAATGGCAGCTCTAAAAGAGGGAATTTTTCGAAGAAGGAGAATAATAGCAGAGTGCAATATCACACTAGTGAAAAAAATAACTCATTGTAACGAACCATTTCATATACATATGGGATGAATGTCTTAAACTTATATAATTTTGAACGCTTAATTCAAGCGTGGGCTCGAAATAGGACATTACCTTTTAGACTAACTTAGTGGATAATGCAATCCAAAGATTCCACGGTTCGTGTCAGATTTACGTAAGGTCGCGCAAAGAAAACCCAAGTCCACATATTGACCAGTTAAATTATTTATTCATTGACGCTCGGTAGCTACATATAATAAATGAAGTCTCCAACTCTTAACTCGTCAGCTCCGTACTCTGTCGTTTCCAATCTCCTCCTTCGCTGCTTCCTTCAACGTCTCTCCCTTCTATCTCTAGGTATCGCTTATATACTTATTTCTTATCTACATGTATGGTCCATGACACAAACTTTAACTACCTATAATTGTATAATTAATATCTTTACCTCGGCATTATACACAGAGACTGCCGCATTACTCAAGAGCCATTAGACTACAAGACATTACGTCATACGACTTCAAAAGATATGTATGTCGACATCATTTCAAACAATTTCAAACAACGTTTTGTAACAAATATTTTTTATTGTCCTTGCTCAATCTTCATAAAATGAGTATATATTTAGCTTACATCATTAAAATCATAATTTTTGATATTTGTTTGTTCTTATTTGTTCCATGAATTGCTGTTAATTTTCACCTTATTTAACAAAACAGGTCATGTAACACAATCTTCTCTAAATAATGGTAATGTTGTGATCGGAGTTTTTTCCTTCCTCCACCTGGTCTGCTCTTCATGTGCCAAGATAGGCCACCACAGGTGAGTGAGTTAGGCCAGGTGGGGACAGCACGCCCCCTGCAGGTCATCGTCAGTATTGTGACATCATACCTGTCACACATCCATTGTCTCAGATCTCCCACTCCGAATCGGACGTGCTACAATCAACGATCTCTACAATATTCTCACAGAGCCTAACAATAGCCAGTGATCACTCTCCAATTCAGTAAGTAGACACAGTGAATACTTCAGTAAGATGTCATATATTAAGTGTGATCTATAATACACACTACTGAAATATTACTTGAAAAATTTCATTTACACATTATGTGTAGATGTGTCCCAAACAATGGGCAACTTCCAGCTTGACCCCTGTTCCTTCTATCAAACCTACAAACAGAACTACTTCTTAAAACTAACAGATCTCAACAGTTTTATTTTGAGAAGTGTTAAAATTATGTGTAACACACCTGTACGTTATACGCAAGTTATTCAGTGTTGTGAAGGTACAGAACTAATGAAAGGATTTTAGAAAAATTAATGGAATAACCATCAGACAGCTTGCTCAATTTTGAGTTAAAATATACATAAGACAAAAACAATTGTATACATTAAGTGTCTTATAAAGCCCAAAGGCTTTTCTTCTTGTAACACATTACAATACATTGAATAAATGAATGAATGAACCAGATGAAGGATACTAAAGGGCAAATATAATTTATTGATCACAATAAAAGGATTTATGTGATATGAGATTATCAATGTTATGTAAGCTTCCAAGGAACTTGACTTTTATAAATTAAACTCCAGATGTTTCTTCCCTAATTTCAGTCAGGTTGTCTCCTCTTTGTTTTTTTTACACCTAGACTTAATTACTTCCAAGCAGCACTGGTGAGACACATATGATGGAAGGCACAGTGATTCAGCCCTGAGGCAACATCAAACCAAGTTACCCACACAAGAAACCGAATCAATCAAAGCAGTGGATCAGAAAAACTGAAGTTAATGAGAGCAGTGATGAATCTGATGACTCAGATTATATTTTAAAACATGTACACGGTGTGAATGATGGACAGACAAATGAATCAATTGAAATCAATATAGCAGGCATCAGGTGCAAATGCGAAGCAGAGAGCGGAGCAGCTATGAATGTCATAGACAGGTACCAGTTCACAGCCTTCAGAAACAAGGACAAAGGGAACACTAGAACTTAAACCCACATCTGAGTGACTCAAAACTATACAATCAGACCTCGAAGCCTTAGCAGAGTTCCACATAGTAATCGGAAAAAAAGACAAGAGGTACCAAATCAAAATTTGTTGTAATTAAATAAAAGGAGCATGGGCTACCCCCCCCCTTACTTGGAATGACAAGTCTCAGAGAAATGAGCATGATTAAAATAAGGGAGGATGGAGAAAAATAATATCCGAATAAAGAAAGATAACACCATAACAAGAAAGAATACAACATCAAGCCAATTGGTTTTTTGTGTTGACATGGCAACTGGTCAGAGGCTCACCAAGAACGAACAAGTACGTTTTATTTAGATTCAGTTAGAGACCACCTGTTATTAAGAGAACAGCAATTCAGTGGAAAGAAGAGAGGAAGAAACCAGCTGTTGCCTGGGGAAATGAAGCTTGCTTGAGGTGAATTTCTCAGAGGTATAGCAGCCATAAACGCCTTAACTCTACTGCTGCTGAATTCTTTTAAGAAGAGAAGAAATAAAACATGTTTTTAACAACCATCTGTTTTTATATCTGTTTAAATTTGTTGCTGTTGTTGTTGTTGTGCTTAAGGCCAAGTCTATGGATTATAGAGAGAGCCTGCCAGAAAATGCCAGAAAGAGGTATGATGAGAAGATCGCTGAAGTGGACAAAAGACCCTTATACCATACCAAAGAAAGACTTTGACACGGACAAGAAGACATGGCCGGATATGAACATAACAGACATTTATCATTTTTTGATCTATCAGCACTCTGCCTATACCCGTGAGCAATTTAGAAGCCATAAATCTTTGGAAGCCTACAAGCTTCAAGATGGTTGGGTAAAAGATGTCTTCCACAAAGATGCGAACGGGCTTCATATAATGAAAGCAAGGGTAAGTGCATTTTGAATAATAAAAAAAAAAAAATCTTAAAAGAATGATCGAAGGAATTTTACCAGATACATGTATATTATCATGACTGCTATGTCAAAGGGACATACAATTCTACATAGAAGACCATTTTTTTACATTTTCAAAATGGTGAACTGTTCAGTAAGCATACCTGTAGCAGTAATTTTTTGGCCTAGAAAAGGTCCATGCTGGATCAAGTTTGACTTAGGTACATGGATGTTTTATGATTAAAGGTCTACAATTTGAGAAAAATAACCTCTTTGAAATTTTTATCTACATGCTTGTTATGGCAGTACTAATACAGTTGCTGCAGGGGCTGTACATTAAAAGTTTTCCATAATTTGTAATATGTTTGCTGTTTAGATCTAAATATTTGGTCATATGTTAAATATACTAATAAATTATGAATAAATTTTGTGGATTAAAAATATCAAAATGCTTGTTACATGTGGGCTTTCCATATTTATGGCTTTTCTTTTATCTGTACTTTACATTATGATACAGACAGTATTAAGGAAGGCATTACCACATTTGGACCATAGTCTATTTGTCTCATTGCAATTAATCTTAAGGGTAGCTCTCTAGTTAAAACTATTTATTCGGTGTATTAAAATGTGCATTCATTGTATAAATTAAATTCTAGTAAAACACAACTAACTTTCATGTGTAAGTGCAAAGTTTGCAATTAAAATGGAAACCTCATTTCACAGCAACTATTTCTATACCTCATCTTTGCCTCATTCTTCATATAATTATATTTATAATACATTAATATGTATTTCTCGTGCATTGTTGCAGGTTTACCATTCCACGAGTATTTGAGAAAAGCTTTTGGAGCCTTGGGTGATTGTTACTGAAGATGGGGAGATTGACTGTGCCCACTGTACATGCATAGCAGGCCTTGGGGGAAACCTGTAGTCATATTGCTGCCCTCCTCCTCACCATAGAGACATGGACAAGGAAGGAGACAACAGTTACTGATGTCCCTGCGTACTGGGCAAACCCTTCAGCAAGTCATTAACTGGAACGACCCTATAAAAGGATGCAAGAAATAGACCTGCAGTCAGCTAACAAGAAATGGTTGCACCCAGACACCCAATCTACTCCAGCCATAGACATCACAATGACCATCCCATCCCCAACCAGAAATGAAAGAGATTCCTTCTTCAGAACCCTTCATGCAACTAGCAAATCTGCCATTTTGTCATTAACTCCCGGCTTTTCTAGCCAGTTTAGGCCCAAAGCACTGTTGGGTCAGTGGCCTGTTGACATTTCACTATAAAGAAGAACTGGCATCTTGATAGCTCTGATTACAGTGAAAATCTGAGACACACTAGTGACACTGACATCTCCTTCAGCAAAGAAGAAGCCACATAATATGGTGGCCCCTATTGGATATTTCGACTTTTCGACTTTATTTCGACTTTTCAACTTTTTTCTGTGGACGGCTTTTTGCTGCGGAACTTTTACACATTTGGCACGCAGAAAGCAAGCGACTTAAACATTGGAAAATCTTATTAGATATTATTTTAAAGCTGGATACACAGCAACTGAGATTGCTAAAACTATGTCACTTGCCCATGGCACCTATGTAAGGTGAGTGTAACTTTCCATATGATATGGTACGGAAAGGTTAGTATCCTCACTCATCAAACTAATTATTTTGTAACTAATTACTTAAGGGGTCACGTCGATGAGCGGGAGTGTCGTTGCGGGGAGTATCGGGATGTAGTCTTATGTAATACCAGTTTTCAGTGCTTACTCAAGCCTTGAGGGCTTTGCATATTTATTTATTTTTTATTTTGCAAAAAGGGGACAATCAAACTCACCATTTGGGCAACAACTCAGACTTGGTAGACTAACAGAATCCAAAATTTACAAAATCACTCACACTGACATAAACTCGCCTGCAATTGGTGTTGTGAAGGGCATATGCTATCCAGCATCATTCACAAATGCTGCTGTTGACTGGGGTAGAAGAAAAGAGGAGATAGCACGTCAGCATTACATAAAGTGCAACAGTGGCCACCGCCAGAAATTCTCTGTAAGGGACAGTGGGCTAGTAATAAACCCAAATTATGTTTTGTTTGGGGCAAGTCCTGATGGGACTGTCAACTGTGACTGTTGTCGAACTGGACTCGTAGAAATAAAAGGCCCATACTCCTTGAAAGATTCAGCTGACATTAATGTACCTTGGGCTTGATGGTGGAAAATAGAAGGAGGTGTTGGGAGCGCACGGGGATCAAGAGACGATCCTGATGACGTAATTATGTAAATAGAATCCATTAACTTTTGGGGCGCTGATAGGAAATGGACCTGCAGCAGAAAATCTGCATAAGATCGTCGCGATAAAAGAAAGTTGTATATAAGATTGTATTTGTTATGAATCTTGGTCAGTTGTTGAATAAAGCATTGTTACGTTGATTTATCCTTGTGGTTGACTTGGTTTCTGTGGTACACACTTACGTGAAGTTTTAGACCAACGAATCTGGGATCGATCGTGAGAGTGAAAGGTTCCCAGCAGGCATAGTTGCGTTGGATCAACATTGAAAACAGGTTGATACGTTGAATTGCCATTGATCAACCTAATTTCAATGTAAAATCATTGTTGATCCAGCCACGTCGAAACACCGTCATAATGTGACGTTGACTCAATGTTGTATTTTGGTCAATGACACAACCTTGCAGTTATGGATTGTAATTTAAAATATTAATTATCGAAAACGTGATACTTTGTTTATCAATACTGTAACTAAATTTATCAAAATAATTACAAAATGGTTTAAAGTAAAAGTGACAGTTGTTTTGTGTCTTTAGTTAACTAGTGAATTTTCTTAACTTGTTATTCAGAAATACATTCCAATAAACTGAATTCCTTGCAAGGTCAGCTAACACTAGGATGAATAAGTTGCTGTAAGTGTGACGGAGTTAACAGTTCTTGGTAACCTGTTATAGATAGACAGGTTGAGGTGACTGTGACTTTGTTATACATACATGTAGTTATATATATATATATATATAAGAAAAGAACTATATATATTAATCTAAATCTTGGAAATTTTAACTTAAAGGCCATACATTACTACCCTACATATATTTAGCCATCAAACATGTCCTACTGCTAAACACATCCAGGCTAATTTCCCGCTGGGTGGGGTTGACATAACATTGTTTTCTGATGTTGATACAACGTTGTTATCTGAGGTTGACACAACTTTCAAATCAATGTCTTCTCAACATTATGGTTCAATGTTGTTTCAACGTTAAAACAACAATTTGCCTGCTGGGTTACTTGTGTAAGTGAGCGTAAGTGAACGATAGTGAGTGAAAGCTTCCTACGATTTAGTATGTTCAGTACATATTTTTGCGGGCTCGTCCAGTCCTTCAAAAGTGTGCACAGAAAACTCAAAACTGCAATGGCTCAAGGACAACTGGCTGGTGTTGTGGAGTTGGCCAAACTCGCAGAAGCTCTTCGAGTTATGACGCACGATAAACAAGGGCAGCATAGACGGGAGGTGATGAACTCCAGGGTGCAGGATGCGACAAGTGGTGTTACTACATGCAACGGGAATATCCCGTCAGAGGTTAGAGCCTATATAGACGAATTAGATGTGGTTAATGTAGGAATACATGACGTACCGGGGGGGTATCATCAAATTAGTCACCAGAACATCAAAAGGAGCTCTGAGATGGGAAATAGATTTTTAAATACGCAGGCAGATAGGAATGGGATGACGTGGGCGGCTATTAAATCTTACAGACAGAGATCATTTTTTGTCGGCTAATGAGGAAGAAAGGCTTAAATCAGAATTAGAAGTTTTAAGGCAGTCGGTGTTCGAAACTCTTACAACGTTTAATAGGCGATTCAGGGAGAGCGCTAATAGAGCGTTCAACGTACCTAGACAGGGAGAAACTGAGCGTTTCGTCATCAGGGCATACGTTCGTGCTTTGTCAAATAGAAATATGGCAGAGGAACTTATGGTAAGAGGTTGGCCTGCCACGCTGGAGGAGGCCATTACGTGGACAGAGCAAGAAAATTCGGGGAGGGAAATTTTTAGACAAATCATAGGAGTAGGAGAAAATTTGAGGGAACAACAGACAAATGTTGTAACACAAAACGCAAGAATAGAGGAAGACATGGAAATAGGCGCTACTGGGCCAGACAGACACAACAGAAGCATGACACAAACAAAACAAACGCAGCTTGACGCAATACTGGCAAAATTTACAAATACTGCACAACAATTAGAAAGTGCTCTCACGCAACAACACAAAACAAACAAACGAACGATTACAAACACGGATGGCCAAAGTAGAAACTAGGGTCTTCCAACTCCCCCAACCCACAAAGACAGCATCAGGGTAATTTTTAACGGCGGGCGGCTAACTTCTCTCAAAAGCCACACACACGACGAAACACATATTGGACAGAGGATGGCCGGCCTGTCTGTTTCAATTGCAATAAGGCAGGGCACGTTAGGTCAGAATGTAGACAACTGTTAGCACAACAGCGGGGTCATTTAAACTAGATTCTGCAGGCAGTACAGCGTCCAGATATCATAGTGTTAGGTGTTCTTCTGTCAGTACAGGGAATAAAATGTAAAGCATTAGTAGACTCTGGAGCCTGTTGTAGCTGCCTGACGTGAAGTTTTAGACCAACAAATCTGGGATCGATCGTGAGAGTGAAAGGTTACTTGTGTAAGTGAGCGTAAGTGAACGATAGTGAGTGAAAGCTTCCTGCGATTTATTACGTTCAGTACAAAGAAAAGCAGCTATTACAGGTCCAAACACAACCATTTCTTATGGATACTAAATACTGTGACTTTTTTGTGTGGACACTTCACACAGTTTGCATGGTGTTACAGGGTCCAACATACCAGTAACAGTGACATGGATAGAGAATTCATGTAGAGACATAGCTCAAGTGAAGTATATAAGCACACGTCCATGCCACATTGGACATGAATTCTACCTCGTCTTCATTCACAACAGGGCTTACGTGAGATAGAACCGAGACCGCGCATGCTCAGTGAACTAGACTTCGTGCTCTCAGGTTGCATTGCTTATTCTTTGCTCCGCGACTTTCCGCTAACTTCTCAGAACTGGTGTGTTTTTTCTTTATTATCGTTTGACTTTTGGAAGATTGGACACTTTATTACGTCGATTTGGTTGCTTTTACGCACTCTGGAACGGTGTTTTGGCTGGACTGCGTACATCTGATCGTTGACTACGGGCTCTCTGGTCATTGTCAATATGGCGGCCAAGGAGGCCAAGTCGTTGTTTGAGCAACTGACAGCGGACATTAGCGGTCAGCCTAGTCAGGCGGTCCCCACAGGGGATGTGGCTACAGCAAGCTGTAGCAAAACCGCACGCCCTGATGATAGATCCACCGGATCGAAATCGTCGGGGAAAGCTACGAGAGCCAGCAGTAAGTCGGCTACCGACAAGGAGGCGCCTACTCCTATCACTTCATTGGTAACAGCTCGGGACGTGGGATCTCTCATGGACGATTTGAAAACTGATCTAGCATCCAGTCTGACGGAGATGCAGACTGTGTTTTTCGATGCCCTCAAAGAGAGAGATGATTGTTTTGAGCGTCTACTTGCTCACCTTGAAGTGACCACAGGTCATTCTACTTCTACACTGGGCCCTGGAAATGATCCACAGGATATTTCCGCGGGGGAAGAAGAGACCACAGGGCAAAACAAAGCGGCCGATCATTTTTATGATGTAATTAGCGCTCAGCTGACTGGAGTCGACAGAGTGGGGCCAGCTATATCTGAACTGCTTGTGCAACTAATTACTGACATCTGTCAGGAACAAATGCCTGAAGATAAGCTCACAGCTTTGCGCCACAAACACGAGAGGCCGGCCAACATCAAAGGATTAACCGCCCTTCGGGTTAACCCAGAGATTTGGACCGGAAGGAATGCATCTCAGAGGTCTACTGACCTCAGGTTGGCAAATGTCCAGATTGTGTTTTGAGGGGAATGACCCACCCTCATCCAGTTGTTGAATATACTGGACACTCAACGAGAGACTGTGGACCCCAAAGATTTAGTTCAACTAGTCGGCGACAGCCTTCGTTTACTGTCCCAGGGCAACAATAGCCTTAAGGTAGTCTCAACAGACAGAGGTAACAGCAGAAAAGTATCATTTCAGCCAACAGATCTGTCTAGGGATAACAGCAAGGAGAAAACCCGTGAAAGGAGTGGATAAAGAAGAAGTGAATGGAGGAAAGATAGAGGAGAGGAAAAGGAAAGAAGTGTTCATGTTGTGGTAAGTGGACTTTTCATACTGAATTGAATTGTTTTGCCCGAAATATGAAATGCCACAACTGTGAGCGCATTGGTCATTTGGCCGTGGTTTGCAGAACTATAAAGCAATAGAGGTGTCTGCGTAATAAGGAAAAATTGAAAGATTTACAGGTGAGTTGTTTTCTGGGACATATCATGGGAGAGGACCCTATAGAACATAATTTGATAAAAATCCATCTTAATACCCTGACAGTTAAGGCCATGATTAACACAGGTGTATCAAAAACTTGCATTTCCAATAACATTATGAGAGAACTAAAACATGAAAAATAATCCACAGTTAAGATTTTCAAATTGGACCTGTCAACAATCTCAGGAAGTTATTGGTTGTGCTTTAATTGACTTCATTATAGGTAAAAACTCCTTCACTCATAAAGTTTTTATCTTGCAAAGCCTTCCCAGAAATGTTATTTTGGGCATTGATACCCTAAAGGCAAATGGAGCTACCTTTAACATGAAAAACAGCGTCCTATCATTTAATGATAAAAAGTTGTCACACAAATAAACCAAATTATGTAGGCCTAGTGCGTACCAATCAGAAAATAACTGTAGGTCCCTGAACTGAAAGTTTAATTCCTGTAAAAATATCTGGAGCAAATAAGGCTAACTCTAAAAGTCTATTGTTAGATCCTGTCGATAACAACTATTCGGTGGCTAGGTGTGTTATAGATAAAAATCGGAGCATGTGTAGGATTTACAATCCCACTGACAACTTTTTAATTCAACACTAAAAATTTCAATCCCGGATATAAAGATTTTTAAAAATAAATTTTCAAAATTTTTAGCAAAAGAACACAAACTAAATCTGAACCTGGAAAAAGCTGCTTCAGCAGCATGAAACCAGCAAACCATCTTTAACAATCTGGCTGAACCCCTATTCACTGGAGAGTTACACTGGAGAGTTACAACTACCTGTACAGGCTCCAAGTTTTGACAATATACTCACATATACAGCAATCGGGGTTGCCGTAGCTTCATTGTTAATATTAGCGTACAGTTTAAAGATCTTATCAGCCTCAATTTTTTCAGTTAATAAGGCACATGCCACACCCAGCTTCATCTATGAATATCCCACCACACCCTCTACAACTTCTATACCCTTTTCCATCAGTGACCTCATCAGTGTGGAATATATTCCTACTGCCTCAGTAATCATCGCAATCTTGGGTGTTAGTTTCCCTTTTTATAGCAATTTATCTCTGCTCAAATCGAGAGGAAAACGTAGTGTCATTGGAAATAACGACTGGGAGACAATGTGTAACCATTCCTATTTTGGCCTTACACACCTGTCCCCATGATTTAAAGGTATCTGGTCAACCGTCATATATTATTGACCACATTCAATTATCTGCATTGCCTACAGTAACAATAGCTTGGGGCAATATTACACTGATGAATGCCATTTCAAAGTTTGAATATAAACTACCAACTGAAGTCAAAGTTGGTCTCCTGAGCTACTTGAAATTAAAGAGGATGGCAAAAATCCCCTTTGATGTACATCTTGTTGCATTACACCACAAGAGAACCTATTACATACCCATAATGAACTAAGCTTGTATCATGCACAATGTGAAGCCCTTATACTAGTAGAGATCAATCAGCATCGATCAATATTTGATAAATTCCACCAACCATACTGATGTCTCCTAGTGACTGTCTCTGTTCCAGAGTTTGCTATTTTGTAGTTATAGTATGTGTAGTAGTTAGAACATATATATTTTTCCTTATTCCATTTTAAATGTAAAATCGTAAATTTGACTTAACCTGTAATTTGTTATTTGCCATTGACTTATGATGGAATACACTTGTAAATGTGTTATATAATGGTTCTGAGAAATAATTAGATTTTTTTTCCCTTTTCTTGAATACATAATAATATATAGATATATAAAGGTAATGGGTCAACTCAAGATTTGTTCTGTAGAAGATTGTTTATCTCTGTTATACTGTTTTAAAATAGTTTCAGGCACGAAACTTTCTGGCAGAGGGAGCCATATCATAACTCAATAAGACAATAACATAGTGTGGCACTCCTAGTATGAAAATTTATAACTCTGAGATGTTACATGTCCATCTCACCTCAGCATTGCGAGCTCCAGACATCTGTCTCCGTCTGACTACTCTATTCCATGTGCAAATCATTAATAGTCATTTTTCTAAGAACCCCTATTGTATTGTGTACTGACTTACTGTGTTTTACCTTTGTGTGTAAAGATCACCTATGTAAACCATTAGCATATATATATTTCTAAAGAATCTCATTGTATGTAGACCACAATAAAGTAGCCCCTTTGAGTAGATTATACCCCGCAGAACTCAGATTGGCATTTGGTGTGCAAAGTCTGCCTGAACCCTGAACAGCAGTAAGAGAACAATAGGATGAAGACTTACAAGATGATGGCTGATTTCCTGAGTGAATGACAAGACAAGTGCAGCCATTTAAATGTTTTGGGCATCAATTTCTTCTCAGGTTGACTAATAAATGAAGTTATTGCAAATACCAGATACATTGACAGTTTTGAATTTGTAATCACAAACTTGAGTGTAATCCACCCACTTGTAGCAGTAGAAATTATAACTGTTTTGAATGAAGTCTTCGGGGAGGAATTACCAGTGCCTACAGTTGATGATGTCATTTTGGAGGATATTGATGAATTGGTATAGCAGCTGGTTTTTGATTATGACGCAGAGGAAGACTCCTTTGCAGACCTACTAGATGAGAATGAATAGTCAGATTGAATTTATATGGGGCTATGGGCCTGGGTAAAAGTGCACAAAGATCTTTATTCCTCCCCATGACCAACCTATATTGGCATGCTAGTAACAAGCTCTGCTACACTGACAACCAGCTCCTAAATCTAGTAATCACAGAGGAGTCTGCACAGCAAATCTGCAAGAGGCAGACAACATTAGGGATTAGCAATGCACTTTACAGCAAGTGCTTCAGGATATTTCAAGTGAAGTCACACTCTTCTATTAACTACTGATGGGGAATGCCAAGCCCATTTTGCTTGTGCTTACAATGTGGAATATCTAAGGGACACATGGCATTCCCCCTCCCCATTTCCTGCAAAGATAAAGTAACTACTAACACAGGACTAGCAGATCTACACGATTTGCTAAAAAATTTAAAGTAGTGAATCAGTACCAGTATGGAATCGGTGAACTCCTGAAGTCGCAGGATAGTGCCACACTGTTTTAAAGCAAAGAAAATGAACTTTTTCTGTCAGATTCTCTCAGAAATCAGTTGGACATAGGAAAAAAAATTCCCTAGATATAGGACAATGAAAACAAACCATTTGAAAGAATAATAAGCAGCATACAGTCGGATGTGGGACAGAGAACCACAGTGGCTGATGATGGCTGTGATGAAGAAACCGCAACGTGGAATGAAGAGAGAGAAGCATTGGTGTTGTGGTCATATAATACTAGATTACCTTTAGAATTAGTGGCAGAAGAATGGGACAACGTGGTGTAATGAACCATAACTAATACTGATAAGTTTAAATTTGCATGTATGTAATTTGCATATTTGTTTAATTTATCTACAGTTTAGTTTTAATTTATTCAAATGTATTTAAGCATGGCAGGTTGCATGCCAATTACAGAAGATAGTTTGGAATGCAAAGTAGGATCAGGTATAAAAGAGGCGACAGAGCCACAGAAGGGACATATAGATAGAGACATGTAGATACATAGAGAGAGAGCCAGCTGACTGAACCTGAATAACCAACCGGTTGGTTATTACAAATGGCGAGCTCCCAGGTTTCACCTTAAGCAGCTGAGACAAAAAGGCAGTTTATAGTCAAGATGTTGTATGAAGACGAGTACCAGTATGAAGACCCAGAAATCTACAGCAGGCTGTTAGATTGTCTGGGCGAAATCATCAATCATCTGAAAACACTGGCAACAAACAAAGATGGACTTTTATTGTCAAATACTCTCGATAATCTGTGGGAAGTAATGAAATAAGAGACAACAATGTATGACAACTAAAACAAACTATCGAAACAATGATAAGCAGCATTCAGATGGAAGTGGAGCAAAGAAGCACATTGGATGATGACAGCTGTGACGAAGAAACCGCAACATTCAGTTAAATAAACCATGTAGAGAAAACTATAGCTGCCTGTCTCAGTTGACTTATTGGTGAAAAGCAACTCTAAGAACCTGAATAACCAACCAGCTGGTTATTATAGTGGGTGGTAATTAGATTGTATATACAAAAATACTTTTGTTGGCAAAAGAAGAGGAGAGATAAAGATCTGAATTAGAAATTCTAAGGCAGTCAGCATTCGAAACCCTAACAACATTCAATAGGCAATTCAGGGGGAGTGAAAATAGCGCATTCACTTTCCCTAGACAAGGAGAAACTTGAGTATTTTGTAGTCAGGGCATATGTAGGTGCATTAGTGAATAGATATCTAGCAGAGGAGCTTATGGTAAGAGGTCGGCCTACAACTCTGGAGGCAGCTATCATATGGACGGAACAGGAAATTTTTGGGAATGAAATATTGTGCTAAATTAAGCATGGGTTGCTGATAGAAATAAAAATCCCATTTGCCAAATTCACATTTCAGTGGAACACCTGTCCTCTCCACTGATTTCAGTAATGTTTGATTGTATCACCCAGACAATTCCACTTACTGTATGTTCAATACAGCAAGTCAGAATGCAAAAGTCTCATAAAAGAGGATGAGACTCAAAATACTGATCCAGACAGTGACATATAGTGCTTCATTTTTCTAAATCAACTTAAAGGACTCTTTTAAGAAGTGTTTCAGTGACGAATTTTGTGCAGCACCAGAAAGACAAGAAAGAGGATAAGTGCAGCAGCATGATAACTGTCAGAGGGACATATCTAAACAATCACGACTCTGTGTGGCATTCCCATCCAGTAGTGAACAGGCAGCCTATAGGTAACCTGTTATGTGCAACTTTGAGAACTTTTACTAAATTCAAGGAAATTAGTGATGCTCTAAATATGAAAACTATCCAAGAAAGGCAGTTTTACACTTAACAGAACTACCCTGCTTAGGGTCTACACACAACATGGGTCAAAAAGGTTGTCCCACCCCCAATTCTATTCCAAAGGAAAGTAACCAAGGAAAATAAGAGAAAAGAAGGATATCAGTATGTAATATGCATGGGTTTAAGACTTCCATCTCTGCTTACTGTTGCTACTTGACTTTTATGACCTTTCCAAAGGCCCAACCTGACTATAGCAGTAAAACATTGCACTAAACAGACCTTATATGCTTACAATACCTCTTTCTGTCCATTGATGAGTGTCTGAACCATGTTCTGAACATTATTATCTTCAAATAATAATAATAATAATAATAATAATAATAATAATATTGATAAATAAATAAAGAATGAAAGAAATTTGTATGACTTTTTTTTACATTGTTCATTATGTTCTTAATTCAGTAATTTCGCGTGCTTGAAAATCCAGTATATCCAATCTATGTTCCTTACAAACTGGTGGTTTCAACTATTGCTGGAAAGAATACTTTTCAAGATAAAAAGCTTCTTAAGCTTTTGTTGCGATAATGGCATAGCACCTTGGAGAAATGGCTCGGTCAAACAACTGGACTAAGTGGACTGTTTTGATGTTAGGCTGAAAGAGAGGATAGGCAGTGTGAGTGGAACAAATATGGGATTTTCATGACACAGTGCTAAAACAACTGAAAACCTTAGAAACTGCATACACATCAATTTTAGGAAATTAAATAATTGTAATTAATTGTAAGAAGTAATTTAACAATTTCAGTGACAATACTGGACTTAAAAGTAATAGGCAGCATATTTAAGTTCTGTTTTCCGACAACCTATATTTACCCTTGTCAAAAGAAAACTAAGTCTATCCAAGACGATAAGACTTTCAATAACAGGTGCCAGCAGAGTTCTCAGAAAACAAAATGCTTCAAGTTTGCTCCTTTCTGATGAATGCTGGTTTTCATATTCTTTGATCATCTGGTCAGATATCTGAAACATACAAATTTTAAGTTTTCAAACAGCTGAGAGCAGCAATTCAAGTTTAGGAAGAATTTTACAAAAACATCCTTCTGCTAACTAATTTTATCAGTTACAAATGCGAACACTTTTTATTTTGTCACTTATCACAAATATAAGTGGTAACAGCTCCTGTACAAACCATTATGCTAAATGTGTGTGTGCATGCATTTGGTGTGCGAGAGTGTGTGTGTGTTTAGTTAGTCTAGAGCATAAAAACAGCATAAAGACAGTTGAAAATCTTTTAAATTATAAAAAGGATCATTCACATAAAGTCACTGATACCTTTTCTTGATCAAATCCTAACTTTGCAAGAGCTTTCCTAACATATTGTGTAAAACTGGAACACTTGGCTGCTATTCTTCCCACTTGCCATTCCTTGCTCACTTTGCCATTGGACAGGTCTTGGAGAATCACTTGCAGTAGGGCTCTCCAAAACTTAGACTGGTCTGATGCCTGAAAAGAAACAGCTATTAGCATCGATCGATCTATCTCTCCCCACATTTATGGCACATTCAGAACAGCAGATCAACAAATCCACGGATCAAATAAGGCAACCCACTTAAAAGCTTGTCACTCTATTCCTGATTAGACACTGAATTGATTCTCTGAAGGGGATCACACAACAAACATTCGAGTGGGTTGGCACTATTTGATCCACGGATCTGTTTGTCTGTTGTTCTGAATGTGCTCTCTTGCTCTCCACACATAAACATGCCCACAGAAACAATCTAACACTTTCCTTTACCTTTTTCTCAAACTTTTCAATATGACTTTTCTTACCTCTATACTTTCTTTGGTTGATTCTGGAAAAAAAAGGTGAAACATGTTTTTAAGAATCCAATAGCTATAAGTGTAAAAACAGAAACAAATGTTCCCCAAGCCTTACATATATGCAACTTTAAAGGAGTAACTATGTATTATGGGAATGCTGCTCATCTCTGTTACTTGCTGATTACCTGTAAGTCTTTCAAGTGACTGTGATGCTAACATCCTGGCATTTCTGCCAAGACTAAAGGTACATTTTCTCAGATATTCTGACATCGGGAATCCACTGTCTTTAGTACCTGTACATAATGGAGTATTTATAGATCAATTTATTCATCAAGTTCAACAAATGAAAATGAAAAACCATTTATTTTTTTCTCCTGTAGTTGTATGCATCAAACAAATTCTTACTATAATGCCTATTTTAATAGCAAAATAATCAAAGTTCTAGTCAATACAAATGGCTTTCTCTGATATAAACAAAGACTTGATGCAAACAAAGACAAAACTGACAGCTTACTATTGTTCATTAGTGCCAAACACTTTATCTCAAAGCATTTTAAATGTCATGCCTTACCTTCTTTTTGGTTTCCATAGGGACAAGTGAAAAACTCCTCATCTATCAAGTGATAGCAACACCCCACAACACACAGCAGTCTGGCAGAGTCGCTTTGAGCAAACAGTTTGAGTATTGTAGGGGACAGATTACCACAGGTGTGGAGACCCGTCAACATAACACAACTGTCAATGTCACACCTGTCAGTTACGTTCTTTTCCTGCTTAAAAGTTTGTTCAGATTCAGCCTCTATAGATTCAGTTGTATTCAAAGAGGCCACCTCTTTCTCACCAGAATGATCTATTGCACAGTTTGCTGGGGACATTTCTAAACATCCCGATGAATCGTGGATTGAGTTATCAGATAAACTGGACGAGATCAACCTTTCTAAATCTGTAGATTCAGTCACAAACATAGTCATGGGTACATAAGAGCCACCATGCTGCCCTCTGTGACCCGAGGAGTCATGTGAGGTATCCCCTCCCATCCTATCAGGAGGACCACTGGTACCTAAATCTACATCTTGTTGTTGTCCACGGTTGTTCTCTTTCCATTTTGCCATTCGTAATTCCTTCTTCTCTCTTCTAGTCAGTTTAATACCTGCTTTTTGATGAGTTGCATTTCTTTTCATGCCGCTCCAATATTTTTCAAGTTTTCTGTTCCTGTCCTGAGCGCCATTTGTGTTGATATCTGAGGAGTCAATGCCAATTCCACACAGACTATACTCCATGGATAAGGTTTCACTGAGGTATCCTTTACCACTTCCAATGTCTACAAACTGGAAGTGAATACATGGAAAAATAAGTGTCTTATGACTTTGTACTGGGACACAATATGATTAAATTTATATATTATGTATATATATTGCACATAATCAAATAAACAGTATATATGTAAAGTAAATTATACTGTGTCACAGAATTAAATTGACCATGCACAGAAAAAAATAAATACTAGTAAATAGATAATAATAAATAGATAATCCTAATAATAATGCTGCAAACATCACAATCTTTCATAATAACTTTAAAGTCATTAAAATATACTTTTATCTAGCATTTGTGGTGTTTTTATTGTAAAAGAATAGAAATACTAGGAAACCTGCTTTCCATCTTTGTTGGTACCACTCTATTAATTCACTCATAACAGTTACTGTAAGTTTCAGTGTATCTTAATTAAACACAGTATTTATAAGACAACTGAACCTTGGATATTCCATGTCTTAGAGCCAGCTGACTGCAAGTCCTGGCCATCACTTGAACCTCATGGCTCTTCTTATCTGACATTCCAAATGGGATGAAATGATCCCCTGCCTCCCCTGCATTGCTGGTCTCTGATTCTACAATATGGTTTATATCTTCCAAAACACCCAGATAACCAAGGCTGTGCTGAAGAGCACTGATGATGAAGTTCTCTAACGACCCATGTAACTTATCAGAAGATCCGGTACTAGCCCCAGTAGAATAACTTGTTTGTACTTCTTGTCCTATGTTTTCATTTTTACCACAAAGTTTTGCATTTTGACCAATTCCTGAATATATCGAGTCCAGTTTCATGGGATTGCCAACTTTTTCTTTTAATGCACTTTTCTTTGTGTTTTTCTCTGACAGTTTTTGAAACAACTGTTCTCGGTAAACTGATGTAGTTGATAATATTTCCTGCCCAAGACCTACTGAAACAAAGCTATCCCATTGTTTCTCTATTATGAAATCAGCCAAATGTGCATTAGCAAACGGCAGATAGGGAGTCAAGAACTTGGTCACCTTTTCTAGATTCTCTTCTGATTTTTCCATTCTGGCTGAGCTTTAATTAAAATTTACATGAAGTACACTCATTACCCAATAAGACCTGTGTCCAAATTTTTCGTCAATATAAAAATGCAATTCATTTTAAGGATGCCATACATGTGGGTCAGACCACTTGAGGAAGCACTTAATTTGTTGTAGTGAACCGCAGCCTCTTCTCGCACCCCGTGCCCGGCCGTGGCTCTCTCTCGCACCTGCACCTCTCCATACAGACTCGTTCTCCGCTGCACGATGTCTTAACAGGTCGAAGCTCGCCGTGGAACTGTGTTGTGATATGTGGGTGAGCTGGCGATTCCCAGTTCTCTCGCACCGACCCACACCGTCCTGCGTCGTGGCTCAAACTATTCAGCGTTTACTCACTTCCGCCAGGTGGCGTAAGGGTCGCAGTTCGGGAACTGCTTCCGGCACAAAACACCTCTTTACAACAACTGCTTTCTCAATTTCGTGTATAATCACACAAACTTAGTTTTTCCACAACCTATATTTGCCTGTGCTAAAAATCCTACAAGCCATGGACCCTTGCTACATGTACTTCTCGTCTGTCTGTCTGGTTTTGGGGGTGAACGTCTCCTGGCTGGGTGCTACATGGGCGCTGACATATTTTTGAGGCATGATGGGTTGAAAAGAAAATAATATTTTTATTATAAATTTGATGCCAGTTGTTACTTAGAATGATTTTTCAAAATTTTGAATATATCTCAAAGTATATCTAAAAGATGTTCAAATTCTAATACGGTTATAGGAGAATATTTCAGGACATTTGCATGACAAACCACTTCGACTGACTTTTTAAACTTTTGAACTGGTAGTATCTAAAATGCATTGGAACCATTCAAAAATGTTTTACAACAATTATTCACCAAAATTTTGGCAGTATTGATTTGTTTTGCTATGATTATTAGAGGTTTATATCAACAAATCAGCGGCGTTAAAAACGGAAGAACGTCATGGATAGCGTAAACAAAATTCAAAATCCAATATGGCGGCATATCCAAATTTGAGGAACACCGCTGTATGATCAGTGATTTTTTGTGTTCTACATTTTCACAGTTTATTGAGATAGTCATATTATCTTTATTTAAGTAACATTGGAGGTAAGGATAATTTTGAGTTTGTCCTGTTATTATCAAGAACCTTTATTTGCTAGATTACCCGATGACTTTGAAATGTTTTCGTTGTCATACTCATCATCATTACATGAAATCATGGATTTAATTTTAATGTACATGACAATATTAGTATTATCAAGTTACAGCCAATCACATAAACAACTACATATAATCATATTTATATAAGAATTGCAAATAAATAATATATACAATGAGATATTTAAAAGTAGATGTTTCATACTATGTTAACGTGAAATTAAATGGAATGTATAAATTGGGGAGATGCCGCATGAGTTTTTTTCCATTTCGTTTGACTTTGTTGGGGCCAGCTATTTACATAGGACATAGATTTTTGACACTTTTTCAGTATCCTTCAACCCCCACCCTATCCTATAACCCTTTGCTTTTCAAAATCTTTTAAAAATTATGTGGTGACTTTGAGCTGTCTCTGCTATTCAAATTGTTGTCATCCCATTTGCCAGAGTTTTAAACTAGTTAAATAGCAGTGACACTGATCAAAGTTACCACATAAATTAAGATACTGCAAAAGCAAAATTTTAAGGAAATTAGATTGATATTGGTATGGAACTGTAAACAGTTTCAAGGATGCATTAAGAAATTATTGTGATAAGATTATCTTTACTTTCCATGCTGGCATATATTCTAGATTTCAGGTAAAAGACAAAATGGAAGCCACTGCGTGTGTGAAGGCAGTTGTGGCAGCTGCAAACTGCTACAGAAACAATAAAAATGAGGGGAATCTCACCCAGCTCCAGAGGCATTTAGATGTAAGACATGCAATTTTGTCTATTTTGATAAGGAATTTCTTTGAACATTCATGTAATCATGTCTTTGATTTTAAGGTGAAGTACTTCCTTCCATATGTGATTTAACAGTTTTTATTAACAGAATAGAAAGTTGACTTTCCTTTATACTTTAAACATAGATAGATGTTTGGCTGTTGTGATTTACTAGTAAGAAACTCTCATAAAGTTATAGTGATTAGGATTTGGTATGATTAAATTAACATTAATGTTCTTAATCTATCTTTTAACAAGGTGCTCATCAGTATCACTGGGAAGGGATCATCCCTGAAGTTCTTTGACCCGAAGCAGCTCCTCCCTACAGAATGTCTCAGTTGTCTGGTGGACGTCCTCTCTGACCCTCAGACCAAACCCTCCTTGGCTCTCAAGACAATGGTGCTACTCAGCAACTTAGGTAAGTCATAGACTGGCATGGAAATTGCACTTATGATATGGATGTAAGTAACTTAATGTCATGGAGATTGCACTGATGATATGGATGTAAGTAACTTAATGTCATGGAGATTGCACTGATGATATGGATGTAGATCTTAGTATTCAACTGATTGTGTCCATTTTTAAGCCAGGCACTGTGTTAAACTTGTTTACTTATATTATGTATTACATTTGTTTATATATCCACTATATCAACAGTGAATAGATCTTATGGTTTTCTTATAAACTGCACCTACAACAGAACTCATGAGTCCATGTGATATCTTAGCCAGTCGTTAAATATTTTTACTTAGTAAATCTTTTTAACATTGCAGCAAATGACAGTGAAATCCGTCACATGTTACATTCTGTGTTTCACCTGACGTCGTCATTAGCAGCGTTCTTACGCTTGAGCGGGGCCACACCTGCAGACAGATGCTCAGTACAGGTGAGAGCAGTGAAAGTGATACTTTGTTTTTGTTGAAAATTACTGCTTGTTTTGTCTTGTCAACTGTCTTGTTAGACATCTTGTCATGACTCAAGAATTGATTTTTAAATTTTTAATATTTGTAAATATTTGCTTTACCAGTTGTAAACTTGATGTTGAATCAACATTTAAAATAGACTGGAACATTGTACAACATTGTCTAATGCAGGTTTTGTGAGATGAATAAGGAAGTTTGATAGAAGAGTAATATTGTCAAGGCCATTGGCTAGATGTCCAGTTGCATAGAATGTAATTGTCATATTTTTATCATGTTTCTATTTTGTTATTTCTATTGTTTTCTTTCTATTGTGTTTCTATTGTGTTACATCTTTTGTGTCATTTCAGTGCATGGAACTTCTCCAAAGAATTACCTACAACAGCAAAATATCTTACCAGGAAACATATGTTGAAGATTTGATCAATTTTGTTGTCAAGCACATGTAAGTAATGAATATACAATTAACATGCATTTATTTGAAATTAACAGATCTGTTATGTATTTATACATGGATAAGCACTGGCTGTATAGTTTAAGGTAAATGAATAATTAAAACATTTTATTTATAAATGTGCAAAGTGTATGTATTATATATTATTTACAAAATGATGACAACTGAATATCATTTACATTTTCATTTATCTATGGTCCAGTCAAGGTAAAGAGACTGACATGAGCCAAGCATGCCTAGGGTTGTTTGCTAACATGTGCAGGCATAACTTCTCCATACAGACGCATGTGAAGAACTTGGTAAGATATTAACATGGTGTTATTATGTGTAAACCTAGAGTTGACCTACCTCCTATCTTGGGAAAAAGATTTATGGCTGCATTTGTCCTAATGGTTGTTTAGAATGAGTAGGTCACAATGGCTACTACGCACTAACTCCATGGGGACTATCATTATCTCTCGTTTCCTATGATGTATATAATCACCAAATTTTCTTTATTATACTCAATGCCTGGGGGGGGAGTTAGTCTGTTAACTTCATTGCATTCAACCAGAGTCTCTGTGGTATAAGTGTGCACTAGCTATTGCAACCCAACTCATTCTGAAGTACGTTTAGTATAAACATACGTATCTTGAAATTTGATTTCATTGTTGTGAGGTGTTAATATATTCTTTAGCTGAATAGAAGAGTTGTTTTTGTAAAGATTAAATCCATTATTATATATTATTATCAGGACAACATCAAAGTGATCTACAAGACCCTAATCTCCTACTTGTCCCATAAGAATCTGACTATGGTGGTGTTTGCCCTCTCTGTACTGGCCAGTCTCTGTATGCATGAAGATCTGGGAGAAAAGGTAGAAAATAAGAGAATAACATTGTGGCATTAACTTAATTGTGTTAGGAGAAATATATCTATTCAAATCAGTTACAAATACTTGATTGAAATGATTGTCTGAGGACTTAGAAAATTAAAAGCCATTTTTATTTTATCCTTGTACTTAGCTGGGAAACCTGTATACTGCATCTCCATCTTTGTTTTAAGAATAAAAAGTGCACTAATTTTCTACAAATTTCCAAATAAAGGAACATCTGCTATGTAATGTAAACTGGGATCTTATCTTGTATTTTAGCTTTTCAACTCAAAGAACATTCACCAGACATTCCAGCTGATCTTCAATATCATAGTGAATGGAGAGAGCAGCCTCACTCAGCAGTATGCAGTGGATCTGTTCATTGATCTCATCAGAAACCCTAGGATACAACACTCACTAGCAATGTAGGTGGCAGCACTTAAAACACATGATGAAAACCTGGGGAAGATAGATTTTATATTTACCAGGTTTTTACTCTCAATAATTAAAGTTTAATAAGCAAATAAATAAATAAATGAATAAATAGATAAAACTGCCAGACATTCATACTGGCAGTTATGAAAACTTTGCCAGGCCAAATGTGTTTTTCCTTAACTGACTAAATTCATAAGGAAAGCTCTTAAAATTGTTGCTGGTGTCATGGAGTGACTGAACACTACTTTCTATCAGTCCATGCAAATTTTATTGGCCATGACTTGTAGGTCTAACAGTTTCAGCATAACTGTAAATTGAGATTAGATTTTTCACAAACTGTTTTGAGAAAATAGACATTATGTAGGAAAGAGCCAAGTTTCTAAAAATTTGAATGTACTAGTTAGCAGTAATTATTGTTTGATGCCCAGCAGCAACTGCAGCAGTTTGTTAAACTCTTAGACTATCTGTAGTTCTGAAACTTATGATAATATATTGATACTGATATTGTGTTAAATGTAAGTGAGCTATTGTAGGTGAATTACCCTGAGGCTGTGAAGAAACCAGGTGAGACACTGAGGCACTGGCATCAGCCATCAGTGCACCTTTTCCACTTGATTGTCTGGTCAGATATGTTTGGTATGTCTTCCAGGTATGACTATTTAGGGGAATGTATCAAGCAGGTTTTAGGACTGTTGTCTTCTGCCGAAGCAGAGTGCGTAGCAAAGGTTGGTTGTGAAACATTTGGATGTGTTTTTGCCTAATGCACACAAGATTAGAATGGTAGAAATTAAAAAATATAAAGTCATTCTGTAATATGGGAATTATGTTGAAATATTTTCACTTTCACTTATTCTTTTTATCTTAATTTCACCATTATGAGAATCCTTTATTGTCATTATGTTTTGACTTTCAGATTTTAGAGCTTCTCCTGGCGTTTACCTCTGTACAAGGTGTGAGAGGGAAGATCTGTCTGGCAGTCATGGACTCCCCCTATTTGAAAGTCATGTCCCCTAAAACCAGCACCCCGGCCCAGAAGAGGTCTTCCCAGACCAACAAGACGCAGGCGTTCTTTGCGTTGGTGCACTGGGGAAGTCAGTCAGTGGACGTCGCAGACAACACTCCTATGCTGGCACTGGAGTTACTGAAAGAAATCTATGAGGTACTGTCTGTTGTGTTGGTATGTTCTGCAGTAACAGTTTTGATAGAAGCATGATTCAACTGCAGGGTACCGCTGTCGAAGTTGCGAGCACTTGTTCTTTGTAAGGACCTCTTAATGACGTAAACATTTGCATCAAGTGGGTGTGAATGTGATAAGTATCAGTTTTGTGATATCTGTCATCTAAAAAAAATATATATATTAATTAAAAATGCGTTGAAAAAGTTTTGTTTGAATACATGTTGTAAATGTTTTGTTTTGTCATATTTCCAGGAGATGATAGATTCCAATCTTCTCACCAAGCTGTCACCCAGACTTGACGTCTCATTGCCAATGGTTACAGAGGTTCTGATGTCACAGGTAGACAGCAGCGTGAACCTCAAAAAGAGGTGCAAGAAAATTGTAAAGGCCATCGAATTATTGAGTGATATCCTTTAGTTTGCTGATTTTGACAAAAGTTTGTCTATCAATTCAAAGTGAGTTCTTGTAGGGCATGTTCTTTTAACTTGTTAACTTTATCCTTATATATTGTGAGTTGAGTAAGATGAAAAGTAGTATGATATAATTATGTTTAAAGAAATAATTTTGTTTAAAGAATTGATTTCCTTGACTGTGATCACTGCTGTGTGGAGATGCTAACATGAAGGCCCATGTGGCCGACTCGGTGGACACCAAGACGTGTCTGGACTTACTGGACTACCAGTTTAACCACAACAGGATAGCCATCAACTTCAGCAGGAAGGCTACAGACCTGGATGACTGGAAGTAAGTGGATATTATACTGAACTTTGTTTATAGGAAGCCGAATTATAAGTCTGAGTAGGAAAAGTAAACTTGGCCTAGTGTATTAAGTTGCTATTCAGATGGGACATCCATTTGAGACATCCATTGGCAAGTGGTAGCATGAACCATGTAAACATATCTTCAGTATATCTTTAAGTGCTATAACTCTCTGTCTAGTTTGTAGAAGAGTTAAAAATATTCAGCAACCATTTCAATATCTTTTCCTCTTCACTCCACAGTGAATCTGGTACAGATGTGGTGCTGTGTACCCTGGACTTCATGCTGAAAGCCAAGCGCTACGTCACCAACATGGAGCAGGCTTTTACAAGAATTCTACAAGACTCTAAGGTGGTTCCTTTCCTGGCTGCTGGGTTAACGTCTGACGTTAGGACCAGAGTCCAGACGTCTCTCAGGCTGGTCAGTGCAGGGGCAGCAGTAGAAGATTTTCCAAGCTTAATGTAAGAGGTTCTGTAATAACTTGTGTGTATGTGTGTTTGTTATTTGAATTTGTTGGTTGTCTGTGTGGTACTGTTACCTAGAATTATTATCATTATAAATGTGGGGAAAAATGAGGAAAAATCCGACCTTTGAACAAAGAATCTCAATAAAACGTTTTTTTCTTTCAGATTGGGAGATGCCATTGCAGCAATCAATTCAGGAAGGAAAGCTAAGCCTGAAAAATCCCAANTATTATTATTATTATAAATGTGGGGAAAAATGAGGAAAAATCCGACCTTTGAACAAAGAATCTCAATAAAACGTTTTTTTCTTTCAGATTGGGAGATGCCATTGCAGCAATCAATTCAGGAAGGAAAGCTAAGCCTGAAAAATCCCAAGGGGACACATTACCTAGCTCACACTACTCACAATCAGTATCAGGTAGAAGACATCACATGCTACGCAGTAAAGATACATGTATGGTTAAAAAATTCCAGAAATAAATTTTTTTCTTGCTCTTTATTATTATTTACGTTGCATTCTTAATGGCAGTCTTCTCCACTAATGTTGTTAAGTGATTGAAAAAACTGCTTAGAAAATATCATAATTTTGCATGTCAGTAAGTATAACTTTTTGCGGGGTCAGTTTGTATTTCATTCTTGTCTATTGCTTTCCTAGATGGTATTCTACAAGACAAGGAGAACCTGCCAAGCGTGAGGGAGTCCTGTAAGCCTCCTCCCAAGAAGAAGCCGTCCAGGTCCACTTCTGCCATGGATGCCTCCATACAGACTCTCATTGACAAGATGCAGAGCGGAATGGAGGTGGGTATTGCAGGCTTGATGTTTTTTTTTCTCCTATTTAAATCTGAAATTTGATTTTTCTTGGTGGTTTTATGATCTTAAGTGGTCCTAACACCTCCAATCATAAACCAACCAAGACATTTCTTCCTACTTTTTTTTTTCTTATAACTCGAAATCACATCTGGTATTTTGAGCATGATACGTTAAAAGTTAGGTCCCTGGTGAAGTAAAACTTAAGATACTGTACTGCTTACATGTATAAATTCTCTCCCACCAGTACATTTTGTTGAAAAATCACTGTCTGTTTCTTGGTTTGTTTCAGTTAAAGGACATTAGGGGCTCAGAAATCATAGATTTATATGAACACAAACTTCAGTCCCTGCAGGTAACGCAAAATGAATGTTTTGTTTTTGTTTTCAAACAAATAGCATTTAACAATGAATTGATTTGGACAATGCTGGAAATTATCAAAGGAACCATTTTCTGGGAATTTAAAAGGAAATGTAAATTTCTTTCTCTCTTACAGGGTTTTCAAAAAAGTATGTGCCATTGTAAAAAAGTCGCAATAAATTTTAGAGTTATTTTTGATATTGACCAAAGTATAAAGTTATGCCTTTGTTTGCCCTTTTTACAGACCAAGGAAAACCACCTTCAAGATCTGCTGGAAGCGAAGGCGTTGGCTTTATCTCAGGCAGACAGACTTATCTCTCAGTACAGGTGTAGACGTGCACAGTCTGAGGCAGAGGTACGACAACACTTTGGTACCTGTTTATCTCTCTAGCCATAGTCATTTTTTAACCCACCATCTGTCATTTGAGGCAGTAGGATGAAAGTGGGGGATATCTACATGGATAATATTAAAGGGATAATAACTCGTCGTTTCGGCCAAAAAATGAATTTTCCTGGAGTAAACAAGAATTTTCGCATACTCCCCAATGGTTAACGAATCCATTTTTACATTGAAAGTAAGTCCCTGTTTTTTTTTCTAAAATGTTTGTTTTTTTGTTAAAATCTCTTAAGAGATTTTAACAGAGTATAGCCATCAATGGAGGACACGTGGTCTAAAGACAAGCTCAGATATCAGGATAATAGCTATAACTGCCGTTTTTGTGGTAAAACAGAATATATTATACTTCCATGAGTTATTCACAATGTTTTTATTGTAAAATATAGATCTCATACGAAGAGTTATTATCCCTTTAATAGACATGAAATTTCACAATAAAAAAGCTGGTTTTAAAAAGAATTTCTTGGTTAGAAATATGCTCCATGTAAGTATGACTTCATTACCTTCATCTAGGAAGGTACATTTTTAGTTATGTTAGTTCATCTTTCCATAAGCAACATTATGCAAAAAGCTATGGATGGATTTTGATGACGTTTTCAGGGTAGATCAGAAATAGGCTTAAAAGTGATAAGATTTTGGTGGTGATCCATTGATTAATTAATGGTAATTGTTAATAAATGGTAATTGTTAGTTAATCATTTGTTTTGGTGGATGTCTGAACTCTCTGTAACATGTTTCAGTTTATGTTTTAGAAGAAATATATACTATTTGTATTGTTTCTTGTCACAGGCTCACAAGCTGAGGTCTCTGCTCCAAGGGTCTGAGAAGAAGAGTGAAGAGTACAGGGAGCAATTGAATGATATGATGTTAGACAGGGAGAGACTTCAGGAGGAACTGGAGGGGGCTGTGCAAGAAAACACCAGGTTAAACACAATAGCAGAAGAACACAAGGAACTCTCTCAGCAGTTCACAGAACAGGCTCAGAGGTATTGACTTCTGTGGTTATATGATGAAATAATATATAGATTAAGACTTCTGTTTTATATTTACAAAAGAACAGTTACTGTATTTTGTTTATAACAGTTGTGGGTCATGGATAACGTTCCCTAATGCGTGATCTTATTTTCTACAAAATAAAACAACAACAAAAAAATAAATAAATAAAATTTTAAAAAATGAATTAATTAAAATGAATAAGGAGTTTATAAATACTGCAGCAGTAAGGTATTACACCTGTTGTTTTCAGATTGGAGAATACTCAGAGGTCACTGTCCACACTGAAGCAGGAGCACCAGACCATGTCTGAGATGCATGAAATGCTGAGACGGCACAACGAGACGCTGAAACAACAACATGATGTGTAAGGAAAAGTCTTCAGGAGTCTTCGTCGTAAAAGTCTTCAGGAGTCTTTGTCGTCAATGAGTACATCAGTATAATATTTATGGTGCACATTGTTGCCATATAGTGTGCATGGGTATATAGCTATACAGTTTTAATTTGAGAATCAGACCACAAACAGGAACAGTTTAATGATATTTGTGTGGATAAATAAGAGAAACCAGTTTCATGGGGAGATTGCATTTCATTCCTTTTTTTCTACACTCATTTTCCAGAGCATCAGAACAGCTTGTTGAACTTGAAGAAGAGAGAAAAAATCTTTCTAAACAACTCAAGGAGAAAGACAGTGCAGTAACAGGTAGGGAATGTTCATTATACAGTTGTTCTTAGAGGCTGAAGTTATGAAGTTCTGCTTAAGTGTCATTTTAACAGGTGCCATTTAAATCAAATGGTAGGATCTGCCCTCTGCTACCAATGAGACTTGGAGTAGATTTGTGAGGTAATTTTAAATAAATTTTCTCATTAACAACTGGCTTGTTGCACAGCACTCATGTTTTTAATGTATCATTTTTTTTTAATTTTAGAATTGACCAAAAATAATAAGAAACGTGAAGAACTACTTAAAAACTTGGAGAAAGAAAAGAAAGATTTAGAACAAGCGATTGATAAACTACGAACTGAGCTGGCAAAGACGGAACAAATGAAGAAAGAACTTCAGCATCAGGTACGGCCACGTTTCACATGCACTGGTATATTAACCATTTATCATTGTGGTAGTATTTAAAAATAATGCCACATTGAGGTTGAGAATAACCTGTTCCAATAAGCAGCATTTTTTTTTTTTTGGGGGGGGGGGGGGGGTGAAGCAAAGCAAGTCCTTTAACACCAGAAGAAAATTTCTATCATTTGTTTTGTTTATCTCATCTTGACAGAAAGCCATGGTCATGGACCATTTACTTGATGAGTTTCTTTTGTTATATTGTTAATTTTATGTTGTGAAAGTCGTGGTCATGGGATAATTACTCGATAAGTTCCTACTGTTTGTTTATTGTTCATTTGTGATGAGATAAAATCATGGTCACTTCCATTTACATGACCACTTATCTCCAGGTGAGCTCTCTAGAAGTCGTCTGCCACCAGCACGAGGCAGACCTGAGAGAGAAAGAGGCGATTATCAAGGATCAGACGGCAGAGATTGAAAAACACAACCAGATTGCTGCTCTGATACACAATCTCAGCAAAGGAAATATTCCAGAGATGAAGTGACATTTCCCTTATCATAAGTCCAGTAATCAGTCACCTTTATTTTTAACATGGCCACCATTACATGCTTGATGGACATTTTATGTCAAAGATTTGTTAAAAACTTGATCTGAGTAGCATTAATATATTATGTGGCAGTCTGTCTTCCAATGTCGTATTTCATGATAAACCATTATTTATCATCATCAGATTTATATTTCATTATTGATAATGAAAACATGAGCTGTTTTCTGAATATCAGGTTTCCCAGCAAGGTGTATAAAAACATTGTACTGTGTATTATCAATTTCAGACTTTTAAGATGCCTGTATGAATGTGTTCATGTAAGAAATAGTAAGTATTAATAGTCAGCAACACACATGCTCTATTCATATTTTATTGTATAAATTGTCTGTGTCTGCACCCATTCTGAAAACAATTGGAATGTTCTGAAGCTTATGATACCACATATATTAGGTATAACATTTTAAGAGAATGTTCAGTCTGATAAATAAACTGGTGAACAGAAATGGGTCTTTACTAATTCTTGTTATTTCTCAACAAAAAAGATACACTTTTCTATGTCACACAGCCAAAGCTACACCTTCACTGCTGATCTTTAATAATTGCACTAGTTCTGCATTTGTACTTTATCAATGAGCACTTATTGGTATAACTGTCAAAGTACCTGCCTTCTGTAATTGTTCCCAAAATTATTTCTTTTCGTCACAATAAGTTCTTTATTAGCACTTAAAAATATAATCTTTACATCTAATGAAATGATCACATGGCATCTTGGAAGCACTTCAGGAGTATCATTCAAATATCACATTTGTTTGCCTCTGCTTTAAATATTACATGTTTAAATTGGCAAGTGATCACAGCTAGGCATTTCTATTTCTCTATAATGAATATCTTCCTTGTCTATGAAAAGACTGCTTCAGCCCATCACTTGGAAATTTTTGACTGCTGAATTTGACACGCAATATTCATTGCTGTGTCAAACTTAAAACATTTAGTAATATGTATAGTAGTATGAGCATTCAGTAATAATCTGGAAGACCAATACATGGGAACACATGCATTAGTTCTCTTCTTAGAATACAAGTCACAGATGTCTCTACATATGGGACAACCTCTGTGGTCTCCTTCTGCCTTCAGGTCCTTTTGTTCTAGAGAATTTACCCAAGGGACTGGAATGTACGGTCTGGAAGAAAAGCACCAAGTGCTCATCATCGTAATCTGCACATTTATTTTCTTTTAAATAGTGGGGGACTTGACTTTCTTATTTTTAGGTGAGTCATCATTTAATATGATGACATGGTCACAAAGTTAACAATATTTACAATAATGAAAATATAGTAGTTCAATGATTCATTTGTTTTGATGAAACATTTGATTAAGTAAAAAGTTAAGTGCTAGTACGTAAACTTAAAATTCAAAATTAAATTTGAATAAAAAAATGTTACCTCTTCAAATGAGACGCCTTTCTCTTCCTGTTCTGTGCTGTCAAAGGTGTTCTCAAATGAGGCCCCTTTCTCTTCCTGTTCCATGCTCTCAGAGGTGCTCTCAGAGGTGCTCTCAAAGGACACTGTTTTTTCCAGAGTGTTGGTGTTTTCCATTTGTCTGAGCCGTGGCTTTGGAGCTATCCTAGGCTTCTGAGGTAATGGAGGTTTGGGCCTAGGATAAACAAATTTATGTTCCATATAATTTGTAAATACTTCCTAGATCCAATTCAACGTCCTTGCAAATTTTAAGAAGGAATTCTGTCATTCTGAAGTAACTGTTGTGTGGTAGTCATGATACTGCACCTGTATAATACTAAATATTGATATATCCAATACTAAGTTTTGAAATGTACTTAAAACTTACCTGGATTAAAAGTAATCTTCAGTTCAAAAGTATTTAGGCTTATTGATAAAAATCGTTTGTTGGGCAAAAACTCATAACATTAAAAACCCAAGGAAACAGTGATGTCATTCAAGTCTATTATGACATCAGAATTATTCTCAAGAACAATGCAAAAGTCTATTGTTGGAAAAACTACTGAATTCATACACTACATTGTACTGGTTTTACAATGTGCAAGGTTAAATATTTTTTCAATTGTCAAATCAAACTTAAAAATAACAAAACATCATTCCCAGATTACTTCTTACTTTGAAATCACAGGTTTGATTATTTTTGGCTGAGCTGCAACTGGGTGATCCTTTTGGTCCTTCTGGTCCTGTCTTTGAAAGAAGAGTCTTGCTTTAGAGGGTGAGGTGGACACGCTGTCACTGTCACTCCAGTCACTGCTGTCACTATCTGTCCCCACTAGAACAGGACAATGAGACTGAACTTTAACAGTATTTAATTATTTGATTCATTATCTTAAGTTTTTTTTTTTTAAATTCCAGGATTTTTTTATGACTCCAGCTGATTATTAGTGTTGTGTCCGACAATTAATGTTCATAGATTAAAAACCAAGTCTCGTGCCTATTTTGTATAATGATGATAAATTTTTTAAAAAATTAACTTTTTGTACCCAAGATGCATGACACTTTGACCCCTTAATTATATAATAATATATGACTGAAATGTTCTCTGTAGAAATATTTTACTCTTTCTCTCTCACGAGTATTGTAAATAGTTTTAACAATAGTGTTCAAAATATTATATGATATTTTTGCAACATCTAATAAACATTTATAGTTCGGCTGTGATGTGTTTTAAAGGTATTCTGATAAATCATAACGTATGCCAGAAAGCACACACATCTACATACATTAGCAACTAGCAGTTGAAAAAATATAAATCTCACCCATCAAAGGTTTATCAAATGAGACGACTATACTTGGCACTTGGGAAGACCCAGTATTGGACTTGGGTCCAAACGACCCCACCTCGGGTAGCTCTAGCTGCGCTCCACTGCCCTGGCTAGCTGCAGGCTGTGGCAGAGTTTTAGTGTTTTTTACTGGTTTATTTGTTGCCCTTTTGGCCAAATTTTCTCTTTGATCTTTGGTGCCAAAGGCACTTCCTGGAGGCTTAAATGGATGACCTTTCAATACATCAGTGGCATGAAATGACTGGAATAAGAAATAATTGTGGTTAATTGCAATGACACAAATTGGCAAAGAAGTTTAAAACTGATAACAGTCTTTCAGTGAATTGAAAGAACAATAGTAACATACTAGTAACATCATACTAATCTTTCAACTATGTGCATTTCTATCAATTACAAGTTCCATAAATATCCACAAAATGCTCATACTTACACGTGTTGAATAAGCCAGGGTGTGTGAATTTTCATGGGGATCAAAGGAATCTTGTCCATTTTGTCTTTGTGATTTCAGAGTTCGTAACTGAAAAATAAATTTAAGTCCCTTCAACAGGCTTTCTTTTACCTACAGTGAGACAAGCTACAGATCCTATATATAATAATCACCAAAAAAATTGTAGCCTTTGACAAACTCCAGATAGCCTAAATTTAGTTCATGTACACCTTACAATATATCCTGTACTTGTAGCATTTTTATTTTTATCTATCACATCTTTTAAAAACTGAGCTTTAAGAAATCATAAAGAAATTCACATATTAATTTCTCACCTCATTTTCCAACTGTAAGACTTTAAACTCTGCCTCTTTGGTTCTCTCATCAGCAATTCTCAGCAGCTCCATATGAACTGACCCAGACACCATCTCTTTCCTGGAACACCAACAGCTCTTCATAGACAGGAAAATACTGTTTACTCACACATGTTAATTTACATTAAATTACATCATGTCACAGTGTCAGATACTACTATCACTTTACTTTTATCTACAGTGTAATGTACTGTTACTGCAAGAGCTACTAGGATATTTCAGTAGTGTGACTGGCAAATACTTTTTTACTCACTCTGTTTCACTGACATTACATCCCATTCAATTTAATTCCATTCCATTACTAGAACTAGCACAGAGACATGGAACATTTATCTACAGTGCAATTTGCTGCTATCGCAAGAGCTGGATACAAACCTAGGAATTCCCTATACCCAGTAATCAAACAAGGAAATTAATGATTATACACGGGCGTAACCAGGCATACACACGGATGCACTGTGCGTACAATTTTTTGGGCCAAACATGATATTATTCTGCATAAATTTAGTGTATTTTCCACGGAATATGATCGAAAATCCCCTTCGATTTCAATTTACAGTCACCTGAATGTACAAATCTTCTGTATAAATTGTATACGCACCATTGTTCTGACACCCCTTCTCGTTTGCTTTCACAGAATTGAGGTAAATAAACAATACTAGCTACCTTCAGAAGTCCTATCGTAATCGCCCATCTACATGTAGTTGGAACTTCCTTTACCTCTTAATTGAAGGGTTCAGTGCCCTTCAACTCTCATGTAGCCTTTGTCTTAAGTGTATCAAACGCACACTCGCTGACAATATTTATCTCAGATAGAAAATCTGAACTTCTTTATAAGAAGCCTGAGAAACAAAATATTTTTCTTACAAAACTTCAAAATAATTTTGGACACGGACTTGTTCCAGCTTAGTCCTCCAAACTAGCAAAACTAACAAGGTGGCATGGGCAATTTTCACAAACAAATAATAAAAATTAGATATACCAGAGCTTTATCCTGTAATATAATTGGTTGATTTTGAATGATACCATATGAAGGTTCAACTTTTTGGAAGATCATCATTAAGGTGACCTTGGATATGACGAAGAGGATAGCAAGAAGGGGGGGAGCGCATTGAGAGAGAGAGGTAGAAATCTACGTATATTGTGTATATTGTGTTTGATGGGTCGATCAACTGTTCTTCAGATTGTTTTCTGACAATTCAGGACAATGTGCCGCAAACCACATCGAACAACAGTACCTCACCGTCATATAGAAATTAGCTCGATACAAGCAGGCATAAATCTGCATAAATGCCTAAAGTTTGTGTCAGTAAGCCCCTAGTTAAATAAATATACCATTCCTGGCAAGGGTTTTCCCAGCAAACCATCCATCTGTCATTTGGACGGCCGCTGGCATCACCGGACGGCGCATATTTTCAAAGACGGCTGGACGGCTTACAATTTAAAAAAAAAATGAAGGCTTGGCTTGTCCAGACGGTCGTGGACGTCGTATGAAAATCCTTTGGAGTAATTTGACGTACCCAGCATTTATGCTGCGTCCCAGTTGAATATTACGACTTTGTAGTGAACGCTGTTATTGAGTCACGACGTTACTACTACCTCAATCCGAACGAGACGAGAAGGCAATTTTCGTATTCATTGAAGGGCCTTCTTTCGCAAAAGAGCGTCAGCAGGAGATCGTTGCCGATTATTTTAAACCCTCCCTCCCCAGTGAAATTTATCATTTTTTAAATATTTTCATTAAATTTTTACCCCACCCCCATCCCCGCTCAAGGCACTTGGAAAATTAGACGCCCTGAAAATTTGAAGGAAATAACAGATGGTAATTTTGGACGGTCTGTACCCCAATCCTGGAAAAAAACGTTGGTTCTGGTGTAATAATATATTGGAACTTATCTATATTGTGGGAATATTTTAAACTTTATGTGATGATTCTATAATTGGTGAAAACTAAGCTATTATATTTGGCACATATAATTTAATCTGCCCTTCATCTGTTGCGAAAGTGTACATTTAGCTGTACTTGGGAATTTTGAAAATCTGTGCGTATAATTTTAAAAGGTCTGGTTACGCCCCTGTTATATATGCATGGACTGTCAATGAGGTGGACTGACAAATTGATTGTACAGGTGTATGACTGACCTTTCTCTATTGGCCTCTGAAAGTCTCTCTAACAATCTGTGAGTTTCCTGCTTTGCTTGTAAGAGTTCCTCTTGCAGGACTAAAAAAATAATTAAGATTCCCAAACTTCACATTTCGCAATTTGAAAATGAAGTATTTTTTGTTTTCATTTGATAGAATTCAAACATTATAGTCATTATTTGAAAATTAAAATCATTTGACTCCCATTCTACTTCTATCAAATAACTTGAGGCCCCTCAAGGTTTGAAATAGATGAACTATCTGGGTAGTGAAAAAGAAGAATCCAAACTCACTTTCTACTTTGGTCTGTGCCTCTGCTGCTTTGCTTTCTGATAACTTGGCTTCTAACATGTAATCAACACCACTGAAAAAAACATGCATCAAAGTTTACTTTAAGTTGTCACTGCAGAATATCTAGCAGATGTTAATTAAATTCATTTTGGGTCTTATCTGTTGATAAAAATCTGTACAAAGTTATTTTCAAATACAGTACAACCCAAGTAAATATAATTTACCTCTTAAAATAGTTTGTCTTTGCAAGCTGATCCTCTAGCTTAAGGATCTAAAAGAAAAAAATAATTCACCCAGCTCATTTTTACTGACTTAAAAAATTCAGTTTAATTTCCTGATAATGTCATGAATTTCATCTCCAAACTGTTAAACGTACATGTTTAAAAACACAATCTATCCTGATGCGCAAATAAATATTTTGACATCTCAATTTTTGAAATGCTTCAATTTATTAAGAAAAATATCAATCAAATACTACAAATAAATAAAACATGTACCATATTTCTGCTTCCCTCCAGACTTTCCTCAATCTCTTCGCTTTTCATCTTATATTTGGCACTTATCTGCTGCTCACTTCTTATTTCAGCCTAAAGTACATATAGAGGAAACATTTTGTGAGATTTGAATATCTGTAAAATTATTTAACATGATCATAGCAAGCACAATTCATTACTATTATTATTATCATCATTATTACTAGTACAAAAAATACCTGCCTAAAAGATGGTTATTAAAAAGACAATCTGAAAACAATTTGGCATCAAAGTTTTATGATAGGAAGAAACTTCATTTCATTAATAAACTGTTGGCAAGCTAGAACTCTGTAGTAATATTGTGGTACTACGGGTGTGATACTGGGAAAAGGTCTCCTTACAGCAGTATTACTGGTAGTGAGATTATCATGTTACCACAAAAATTAATGAATTGATTATTTAATAAAAAGATGGTAAATATTAGTTTTGAACAGTATCTGAGACATTCACCCACAGGGGTGGATGGAGGCTGTTTTCTGGGTCTTCTGGAAGATGTCAGGGGTTTTCAACGTGCATCTAATTTTTTCTGTCTGAAGACAGTCAAAAATGGAGAATGGATCAACAAAGATAATTTGGAAGACTGTCAGAAAATATCTCTGGATCTGCCCCTGAGGTCCTAGCTACCTTTTCTTCAAACTGTCACATTTACCTTCAAATCAAAAATAGTGTTTTCCAGTTTAGCTGCCTTCCCCGTCTGCACCATGACCTCCTGCCTCAGACCAACCACCTCCCTCTCTATTATCTTTACCAGGTTTTCCAGGGTCATCCTTTGGCTTATTTCCTCTCTTAACTTGTTCCCAACCTTCAATGTCACACAAAAGAGTACATATTTTAAGATATCAATATCTGTCAATTATACAATGTATCATCATTCTGTCTAATCAGGACAAAAATGTGACATACGAATTCATAACTTCAGCCTAATTGTTTTAAAAATGTTTTATCCTCAGTAAAAATTACTTAGGTATTATTTGATGATCTACAACACTGACAAGCAAATCAGAATAAAACATATGCAGGCTTGTCCATAAAGAGTATTAAAACTCATCATAGACTCTGTGTATATATTTACCTGTACATCTACAGGTAGAGCAAATACTCCACACTTACAACACTCTTCATACACAATGTTTGTCTGAGTGCAGTTTTCTTCTGAAGAATGTTTCAGCTCTAATTTTGTTTGAGTAGCTTTGTCAGATTTCTCAGTGTCTCTATTTTCTACTAGTTTTCCCTCCTCAGCCTGGGAAGAGCTTAGAATCTGTCCCTCTGAGGAGACAGTGCTGCCTTCTGGTGGAGAGCCCTCCACTTTGTGAATACACCCTGCTTCAAGACTTGCAAACTCAACAGAAGGGCCATTCTCTGATGAAGTGATCCCACAGTCCCCAGAAGAAGTCATGTCCTCGTTGGTTGGTGGTACATGTAACATGCTTTGACCAGTGTCAACCTGACGTGGCTCGCCCTCACTGACTGACTGACCATTAAACAGGTGATTGCTTTCATTTGGTGTTATCACATCACTTCTGGCCACAGTCAGATGCTGTGTAGAATCCCCCTGCACACATCTGCTGTCTTCTGTTCTATCACTATTGTCAATACACTGCTCTACAGTACTTAGGACACCACTTTCAATTACAGATGAAGACTTATCAAAAATCTCAACAGGTTGTAAAGCTTCTTCTTCTATAAATGAGCCATCAACTGAGGACAAATGACAGCTCTCTTTGTCTCTGATCGAGTTTTCTTCAGCATCTCCTTTTGGATCTTTTCTGTCATCTTTTTCATCATAATCAATGCTGCTCATACTTGTGAACTGACTACTGTTCCCTTCAGGTAAAATGGAAGGCACTCTGTCATCTGTCTCCTGGTGATATATCTCCTTGGTTTCCTTGGAGTCTTCAGGCTGCTCCTTGACAAGATCCTCAGCAGGGCTCTCTACAAGATTTTAATCAGAAGACTTAATTTGAATTTTGATTTTTAATTTACATCCCTAGTGTTTCTTACCACATTATAATAATATTACCACACACACTGTCCTGACAGGCATTATTTCTACAAGGCTAATGCTGGTTTTATATCATCACATTAACAGAGTACAAGTATCAGTACCAGTATGTAAAAATATAGTAACTCAATGGCACTGCTGATATAACAATTAACAGTATTCAGGAACACATTCAGTAAACTCACCTTTTGGTAAGGAAACCCCAGAAGAATCCTCTAACTGATCTTTAGACTGCCGCTTTGCTTGATACTCCCAGTAAGCCCTCTCTGCTGCCTCTGCAGTCTTCAGCCACTGTCTTCTCTCTACATACTTCAACATGCAGCTCACGGCCTCCCCCTCAGACCAACTTGGTGAAGTCATGTCCTAAACACTGCACACAACTTGAATGAAGTTTTGTCAGCTGAGGTCATCCCCCTGTTGTGTTAAGCAATCAGGATAATATAGCACGTAAAGTATAATTTCAGAAGGTTGAATACAACCAGTAACTACATGCACACGTGCACTGTGCCCCCACTGGTTAAAATTTTATCATTTAATACGTTGCACTGCTTGCATATACCTTAGTTCAGCCCAGAAATGAAGGCATGGGGCACGTGCTTTACCTTTTGATATAACAAGAAATGTGCTTGTAGCACTGTCCGTGAAGCAGAAAACGCACCCAATGTGTAAACACTTTATAAATACCGTAATAAGTACAGTCGTACTGTCTCAGCGAAGTTCCAAAAACATGGGGTAATGTTTCACTGTTATCTCAGTTGAGATAGTCAATTTTTACAGACATCAAGATCAGAAACAGATCAAAGGTATATAAAAGTGGCTGACATAACCACAATTTCGTCTGAAGAATTTCTCTTACCCTACTTCTTCTTTGACATCGTCCGCTTCAAATCATGTGATGATTTGCTTCCTGGTTTCTTTTTATTTCCTCCGCGATTGAAGAGTTCCAATGTAAGGCATCGGCCGGGGAAGTGTATCTCTGTAGATAGGCATATCATATGTCATTGCGACATAGAATCTTCTTGGAAAAGAAAAAGAATAACCCATGCGCATCCAGTTAGATAACAGGCAACCAGTACATGATGGTTTTCAAATCAAACTTTTCTTTTTATTTTCAATTTTCATTTATTTATTTTTACCCCACCTACCGGTACTTACTACAGTAGATCTACTGGTACACTTAAGTGAACCCTTGCGCCAGCCTCCAGTGAATTACTTGGCACTTTCTAGTGATAGTCAAAACAGCAAAAATAATAATAAAATACATAAAGGATTAGGGCTCTAAAGAAATACAGAATGATGTTTTAACAAAAAACTAAAAAAATTATATTTTTCTTTGTTCATGAAAGAGAGCATATAGGCCTAATGCTACATACTATCGCCTTTCTTTTCTATGAAAAAACTTTCAAAATTTTTAATGCACAAAATATTATTTTCCCTGCTAAATATCGCTGTGACTTGTGACCCATTCAAGCTGTAGGGGCCTACTGGTATAGTCTCGTGTGCTAGTTTTTGAAATGCTGGCTTAATTACTGTAGACCTATAGTCTGAGTCAGTTTCACGTGTGTGAAAATAAAGCTTTGAAAGACCAAAAAATTCTGTAACATTGTCCCAGTTAAATTGCTGTGAATGACAGTTATTTGTATGATTAAAATGAAGCCCTTTTTCAAGAAAAAATAAAGATTTTATCTGCAGTCATGTTATATTTTGGTCAAATCCACATTGCACAAATTATATATTTATCAAGCCGTATAGTGTATATCTGCAGATCATACTAGTAAAGAGAATATGCCGCTTCTCGCCATTTTCAAATTGGAGCAACAATAGTGGGCCAAAATCCTTAAACACCACAAACTTTTCATGATTGGTCTTGGTTTTAGGTATCCCATGTTGCACACCATATCTTGAGTTGATGGACTACAGATGGGCCGACTTCGATGCTTAAATAGCTGGTACAAATAGGCTTACTGGCAAAAATGAGATAAAGTTTTATGCAAATTTACTTCTTTTTTCTTTTTCAATTAAAGTGGTCACGTGAGCCTTCAGATGCTGTAAGCGTGCGCACGCTCCCTGCGTTAGAGCGAGAGCGCTTGACAGTTTTGTTGGACAGTGAAGTGCATCTTTTCCCACCGTGTGGTTTCACCAGATAAGGTAAATATCTTTCTGTGGAACAAACGGTACGCGCGTTTTAGCCATGACAGAAACCTCCTTTAGTCGCACTTAATTTCAGATATCTATAAAGTCATCTTTACGTCACCGTATGTTTTTTAGTTTGACTTTATTGAAACCGAAGATGTTACATTGTGTTGAAATATTATAACATTTTAGTAAGTGTGTACCTTACAGATCATGCAAATGTCTTCTTATTAAGCCTTGGCAGTAATTCTTCTGATGGTAAGCCAGCTTAGGTACTGTATAGAGACCAGCTGTACAATGATACCCCTGTAGATAAATCAGGGCCGTAGCCTCCGGGGGGGCAGGGGGGGCAGCTGCCCCCCCCTGGAATTTGGAATTTTACACACCACACTCTCCCCCCTCGGTAGCTTCGCCCCCTCGTGTCCGCTTACTGCCCCCCTGGCATTTTGCTCAGGCTACGGCCCTGGAAATTCTCGGTGGACAGTTCAGAAAAGTGTATAGAATTAGCCAGCTAAATGTATGTGGATATCTTGTTGTGCCTTAATTCTGCGCCCTCTTCGCCGGACCCCACACCAACTGCAATCTCGCTTTCCCAGAGATTTAGACCCCATTCCCAGAGATAGGATCGATCCAACTAGATCGACCTAACTCCCTGGGGGTTCACGCTAAATAGCTGTCAGCCGAGCGGGCACGAAAGTTAATTACCCCCTTACAGCTTGTAGTAGGCGGCACGGACATTTAAGCCGGATTATCTGACAATAATCTAGTGAGACTCCCCACGGGGATACCCTAGGTTCTAGATTCCGGTATTGCCAGCTCGATCTTGATTTCATATAATATTATAACCCATAGTAGCAATACCAGGCTCTAGTAAAAGCGACTCCACCACAAGGTATATTTAGCAAGCTAGCTTTTACGTTGCTCTGACACTCAGGGCACACTGGGGTAGATCGATCTAGAATATGTGGGAATGGGGTCTTGGGCAAACATGTGTCAGGAAAAAGAAAAGACAGTATACGTCACGCTTGATGTTGAAATTTTACATCTTCAAATTGAAAATTGTTTCTGTCCTTTTCCATACGTTGTTTTTATGACTTCAGATGTCACCCTGTCATTTTTATTTTTGCAAAATATCATTCATTATTTATGTACGTGATGGAGGTGTAGAATTCAATGCTGGTGGCTTTGGAAACAAACTTTCATACATACGACTTTTGTCTTTTTCTTTTTGTAAAAATTATAATGCAAATGTGATATAGGCCAACTATTTACTGAAGCTTGTGTAAACACAAAAACGTTTTTTAAAAAACTACAAAAGAAAATTGTATTAAATCAAACAGAACCGAAATGGGACATTAAAAAAAAAGGATACGGCTATATGAAATATGTACAACTGTTAGTTTCAATGTTATTTTCAAACACGGCGTTTGGTTAAAAAAGTAGACGGGCAAATTGTCTGAAAAGATTTTTGTATTTATTTTTGCCTATATAATTATACGTAGCTTTTAGTGACACTCAAAAATAAAGAAAAAAGTGCAAGATATTTCTAATTCCAAACCTATGCCAGTATTTCAGGATTGTCCATTTGGACAGATGTGGTCGTTAAGAATGGGACGTTGACGTCATTTTCTTTTGTTCTGTTGGGCTTACCTCCGAATACTTTAGCTTAAAATCAGCTGCCCTATACGTTTCTGTATTTCAGAGACGGTCATGCAGATATTTACCCGACCTGGCTGGGAGGGCGTAGTGTTTACAGTATTCCTACTGTGCACCTTCGCTGTTGGAGGCGAATCGTGTATCCATCTTCCGTTGACCTTCAGATGCTATGCAAGTACTTGTCAACCAGGGTACCTGTGTCGTTTAACTGGGCGCTACTATTTTATGAACCAGTGGCACTATGTGTGTGGCTGTCGCAAAGACAGATTTGCTGGTTGACTGAATACCAGAACCTGGTTGTTGAATCCCAACATCTATTATGTATAACTTTTGAGCTATTTAGATATTATTTCTGTTGACTTGACAATCTTTAGACTATGGAGGGTGCTTTTCTTAGCTGACACATTGTTAATGGAAACCATAATATATTTTCTACGTGGTACCTACAGGCGTGTTTGATTAAGAAGGAAATAAAATCATTCTATGACGCTAGCGCCAAACTCTGGCCTTATCAAATCACAAATAGTGGTAAAATCATTAACTTCTTCATTACACACCGTTATTATCAATTATTATTGCTTATTACACAGTTACATCTCACAAGCACCCTAACTCACACCATAACGCCCTCGTAAGCTCTCAAGCTCGGGCCTAAGGAAGTCCTGGAACCGCCAAGACCCTAAAAGAAAGTCGTTATTGTCATTTATTATCGGATATTGCACGCTTGTCACAACTGTGATTACTCCAGTAAGTGATAAAAATTATAATTTAATCTAGTGCATGATTCCAATTAAGATGGCAATGTAGGTTAGAGATTTTCTCTTAAAATAAAGGTCTTAGCTTTTTTATTCCAGTCATATTCATTTAATGTATCTTCAAAACATTTAATTATGCTTGGAACACAGCTCCTACTTCATTGTATGACGTAATATTGGGATTTTGGGGACAAAAACACCATTTTAAACACCTGATTTTCTCAGGCACCTGGACAGCTATAAACATGCTTTTAATGGTATTATAACACTTGAACAAAGTACTACAAAAGGGAGTCGGGGATTTTTCTTTAGAGACTTATTGTTGATTTTATCTATAAAAAACGTGAAATTACGTCAAAATATTAAGGAATTTTCACTTTCAAAGTCAATAAATTGGAAAAGAGAGGATCAACCAAAATTTCTTTAAAAGCACTTTTAGTGCATACTTTTCTTAATTAGCATGGTGAATTTGGTTTCCCTCAGGTGTACAGGTAGACAGTAATAGCTTGCTCCGATAACGCTATCTCGTCAATCTTGAAAGCGGAGAAAACGAGCAAAAACCCTTTCAGGGAGGTTAATTGTCCAGAATAGCGAATTAAATTGTTGACAGATTTACCTGTTATCGTTCTGAAAATCGCGAAGATGGGTACTCTATTGCCGGATGACATTAGCTTGTTTGCATGCATTTGGATGTCAGAAAATCTTATTTTTGTATCAACTTCACCTCCTGTTAGTAACTTCAAGGGGTTACCGCTAGCACTGCCAGAATGATTGACAGGCAATCAAGTAAGCTCTATCTACTCAACCAAACACGTCAATTGACGTCGGGGCAAGTGTTAGGGATGCGCTCTAGGATGTGCACACAATAGCAGCATCGCAGGCGGTATTGTCCACATTCGCCGAGCGAAAAATGGTTGTGTTATGCCCCTATTTCACACAGACCACAAATCCCACGAATCGCCAGGAATTGACAAATTTACGGATTCGTGGTTGAATCGTAATCAGTTCGTGAAGTTCTTAACAGATTCGTATAAAATCGTAGTCGTTCTTGCAATTCTTGATTAATCGGGAATTCGTGGCAAAAATTTTGAGCTGTTCAAAATTTTGGCCACGAACTCCCGATTCCAAACGTGCATTCTTGACCATATTCGTGCGATTCCAGCCGAATAACACTATCGCACCTGTATCGTAACTGAATCGTAGAGCGTGTCGAATTAGGCCAGAAAATTTGCAAAATCTCACGAATCCCGAAATTTGTTTATTCCTGGCGATTCGTGGGATTCGTGGTCTGTCTGAAATAGGGGCATTGCAGGACGCCGATCGGACCATCAACAACAAGAAATAGATGCAACCAGAAAGGCTTTGTTAGAGGAAATGTCCAAAGTTGGGTGAGTCAGGAAAAGTTCAAGGGAGAACGCGTACTTCAAGCAAATCCAATATGTCGGAAAAGATTTTAACTTTGAGAAAAGGATATTAATAGCACCCCGGGTACGTTTTTTTGTGTGTCAAAAATGCATGTATATACAGTTCACAAAAGTGTTGATGTCAGCTTTGATGAAGGGATATTAAAAGGCATTACGGGTACGTTTTTGTGTGTCACAAATGCGTGTGTGGTGCCATAGGCCTATTGCAACGAATGCCGATATTGAGAGTGAAAAATATTAATCATCATCCCAAAAATCGTGCATATTTTAGCAAGTAGCACGAATCTGTACATAAAGTATATAGCAGTGTTAATGTCATCTTTATTTAAAAGGTGCATAAAAAAAGCAGCCTAAAAGAAATGCCAGCTAGCCTAAGAAATCGGAGAGAAATTGCGTCATTTTAATTCAAGACACGATTGAAGGTTTCATTATTGCCGAATCTCAGGCTAATTTCTCACATAGGCCTAGAGAGAAATTTTCGACACTAGAAGTATTTTCCTATCAGATCATAGCTAAAAGCAAGTATACTACACTACAATTGTACAATTTTGAATACTCATTTTATGGCAACAAACAACGTAGGGCATTTTGAATTCCTCCATGAACAAAAATATCAAATTCTCACGTAGCTTCCAAATTGATGGAACAAATTGTACTTATACTTAATCTCTTAAGTTTATTGTCTCATCCACCCGAAGGATTGCTTCACGTTTAATATCGCGAACTACCTGCCCAAATGACACAAAAAGTCATCGGCAACTGATGCTCGCTACCTGTTCGGGAGGTCACGTGATCCGAACCCACACGGTTTCATGAAGAGCTGGCGTAAGCCGATTATCCTTTTAACTTGCTCCGCGTTTCACGTCCTTTCGTTACCATGTCCAAGCTTTAAGACAATTATTGGTGTGCATGTAAAACTTAAAGGGATAATAACTCTTCGTTTTGTGGGTGACATGTCTGATCCAAACGCTGGCCATGGAAGAGTCTGGATCTGTTCCTGCTGTAGGCCCCGTTGTGCTATCCTGGCAGTATGGGGACGGGTGTTGACTGAAGGACTGAGAAGGTGTTCTGTTACTTAATACTGTCACCATGCTGACTAACATGCTCATTTTTGGTCAGTTTGAAGCAGTGTGGTCAAAACAAAAACTTACATTTCTTTTCTTTTTTATTGGGCCAGTATATGTGAATGTTACATGTACGTGTGTGTATACATGTAACTGGAGGGGATGACATCCAGTTGCTTTTACTGCAACGTGTAATGTTCATGTTTTGTGAAGACAAGTATAATGCTTGTACAAGAATAAACTTTCTCCGCCAGCTTTTTTTTTTTGTGTGTGGAATGTTATGTACGTTTTAGCCATGTGTTACAGTTAAGATATCCCCATTCCCATAGATATTCAGATCAATCTATCCCCCTGGGGAATCTCACTAGATTGGTGTCAGCGTATCCGGCTTAAATGTCTGTCCCGCCTACTAAAAGCTGTAAGGGGGTAATTAACAGTCGTGGGCGCTCGGCTGACAGCAATTTAGCGTACATGTAACCCCAAGGAAGTTAGTTCACTGTAGATAAATTCTCGGTGGACAGTTCAGAAAAGTGTATAGATTTAGACAGCTTTAAATGTAAGTGAATATGTAGTTGTGCCTTTATTCTGCCCCATCTTCGCCGGACCCACACACCAACTGCAATTATAGGCAGAAATGTCTCTGGAAAAAGAAAAGACAGACAGTATGCGTCACGCTTTTATAGCGAATGACGTGATCAGATGTTAAGCCTTTTGATGTTGTTATTTTACTGCTTGAAATAAATTTTAAAAATGTTCCTGTATTTTTGATGTTGTAATTATACCACTTGAATAAAAATTGTTTCTGTCCTTTTGATGTTATGATTTTACCCCTTGAATAGAAAAATTGTTTCTGTCCTTGAATTCGTTGTTTCAAATGACTCCAGATGACAACCCTGTATTTTTCATTTTTGCAAAATATTATTCATTATTTATGTACGTGATGGAGATGCAGCATTCAATGCTGGTAGCTTTGAAAACAATCTAGTCATACATACGACTATGTCTTTTTATTTTGGTTAAAAAAATAAGTGTTGCATAGGTGATATAAGCCAGCTATTCAGCGCAGGTGGTGTTAGTACAACATATTAAAAAAATACAAAAGAAAATTGTGGTAAATTAAAATGGTAACAAAACTGGACATTTTCAACAAAATCCAGGATAAAGTTATAGGACAGGAATACAGCTGTTATTTATTTATTTAGTTTTTACAGCATAAAGACTAATGAAGAAGTGTTACAACTGCCTGGAGTACAACGTTCACTGACGAAAACACTCAGAAAAAGACAAATGAAATTTCTGGGCCATATACCATCAGAAAAGACAGAATAGAAAAACTTGTACTCTACGGGAACATTGACGACATTTTCTTTTTTTTTTCTTTCTTTTTATTTTGTTCTATTGAGCTCAATTCCGAATACAACTGCACTATACGTTGCTATATTTCAGGTACGGTCATGCAGATATTTACCCGACCTGGCTGGAGGGCCGTAGTGTTTACAGTATTTCTACTGTACACCTTCGCTGTTGGAGGCTACTCGTGCATCTTTAATCCGCTGACCTCCAGATGCCTTGCAAGCACTTGTCGAACTGGATACCAGTGTCTTTTAACTGGGGGATATGTGTGTGGCTGTGTTGAAATAACTGGCTGACTGAATGCCAGAAGCTGGCTGCTGAATCTCAGCATCTAATATGCATAACTTTTAAGCTATTTTTAAATATCTTAAAAGATACTATTTATCGACTTGATAATCTTTGGAACTATGAAGGGTGCTTCAGTGTATGAAGTTGCAATAGAATTAAATTGGCATTACGTTCTTTGTGTTGGTGTGTGTGTGTGTGTGAGTATGTGTGTTTGATGAAATAACAACAATTTTCACCAATCCTTTTTTAATTTCAATTTTTAAAAAAATTAAATTCTTAAAAGAACTTATTTTTGGTCCTAACTGTAGGCCTGATAGAAAAGATAATATTCTATTGGTAACTGCATGCGGTGCATATCTTAGGATAAAGAAGCTGACACATTGTTACTGGAAACCATAATATATTTTCTACGTGATACTTATATTCGTGTTTGAGTAAGCAGGAAATAAAATCATTCTATGACGCGAGCGCCCAACTCTGTCCTTATTAAATCATAATCATTAACTTCTTCATTTCACCCCGTTATTATCGATTATTTTTGCTTATTACACAGTTACATCTAACAAGCACCCTAACTCACACCATAACACCCTCGTAAACTCTCAAGCTGGGGCCTAAGGAAGTCCTGGACAGTAATTAAACCGCCAAGACCTTAAAAGGATGTCGTTATTGTCATTTATTATCGATATTACACGCTCGTCACAACTGTGATAACTCCAGTAAGTGATAAAAATTATCATTTAATCTTGTGTCTGATCCCAATTATGGATTTCATTGCTCTTTTCTCGTAAGAATCACATGGCTTGAACACATTTGTTGCAAGATTTAAACTTTAATTTTCAAGACTTTAAAACAATTATTGGTGTGCATGTAATAATTTACAAAAAAGTTTTGTTTTGACTTAGAGTTTAATGCACCGGTTGAAATGTTCAAACAATAGAGTCGTCTATGAAATACATATGCCATATTCAGACACTGCAGACTCGTCCGCTAGTTTGTATAATGCTGGTTTAATTACAGTCTGAGTCAGTTTCATTCGTGTAAAAATTAAGGGATGAAAGACTGAAAAAAACTTGCCAGTTTACATATAATGTCAGTTAAATACAATGAATAGCAATTATTCATTATTTTTTCGGGGGGTGGGGCGGGGGGGGGGGGTAGTAGATATTTATACGAATTTCAAGTCGAGTATTTTAACCTAATTTGCAATTGACTGGAGGTACTAGTAAAGAGAATATGCCGCTTCTCGCCATTGTCAAATTGCAAAATCCACTTCGCCAACAATGGTGGGCTCAAACACCACAAACTTTTCATGGTTGGTCTTGGTGTTAGGTTTCCCATGTTGCACACCATCTTGAGTTGTATGGTCTGCAAGAAGGGTCGACTTAGATGCTTTAAGACCTGATACAAATAGGCCTACTCGCAAAAAATGAGATCATGTTTTATACAATTTTAGTTCGATTTTTCTCTTTTTCAATTAAAGTGGTCACGTGAGCCCTCAGATGCTATAAGCCTGCGCACGCTCTCGTTGACTGTTAGAAGTCCACTCCTTACGTTACAGCCAGTGCGTTTGACACTTTTCTTGGACATACACCAGTGAGGTGCATATTTTCCCACCGTGTGGTTTCACCAGATAAGGTCAGAAAAAGAAATGCAATTTTTTCTTTTTATCTTTAATTTTTAAAAACTATTATTAAAATATACGTTTTCATAAATGGTAGTTTATTGCTAAGTGATATGTGTGCCGTCCCCTGACTGCAACACAGGGTAGTAAATGTATCTTCCTCTTCATGAACCGTATGAGACTTCGAATGTGGGCCTGGGGACATCCTTCTCCCTTCTTCCCCCAGTGTAGCTCTTAACTCTATAACGGTGGTTTCGGCTGTGGTTGACGGTTATAAAGTTGTCTGCCAAGTTCATCCTAGACATGCTCAGTGGGTGACATGTCTGGTTTAAAAGCTGGCCACGGAAGAGTCTGGATCTGTTCCTGCTGTAGGCCCAGCTGTGCCATCCTGGCAGTATGGGGACGGGTGTTGACTGAAGGACTGAGGTGTTCTGTCACTGAAAACTGCAGACACTATACTGACTAACATGTGCATTTTCGGTCAGTTTGAAGCAGTGTGGTCAAAACAAAAACTTACATTTCTTTTCTTTTTTGGCCAGTATATGTGAATGTAACATGTACGTGCGTGTATACATGTAACAGGTGGGGATGACATACAGTTGCTTTTACAAGACAAGTATAATGCTTGGACAAGAATAAACTTTTTTCGGACGTTTTCTTTTGTGGAACGTTGCGTACGTTTTAGCCATGTGTTAAAGTTAAAATATTTATAGACCCCATTCCCATGGATATTTGGGTCGATCTATCCCCCTGGGGAGTCTCACTAGATTGGTGTCAGCGTAACCAGCTTAAATGTCTGTCCCGCCTACTAAAAGCTGTAAAAGGGTAATTAACAGTCGTGCGCGCTCGGCTGACAGCAATTTAGCGTACATGTAACCTCAAGGGAGTTTGTTCGATCCAGATGGATCGATCTAAATCTCTGGGAATGCAGTCTATAAAGACATTCTTACGTCAACTTATGTTTTTGTTTTAGTTTCACCTTATTGAAATGACATGTAATATTGTGATGGGTTTTTATGAACAATTTTTAGTAATTGCGTACCTTGCAAACGTCCTCTCATTAAGCCTTGGCAGTAATTCTTCTGATGGTAAGCCAGCTTATGCCCCTATTTCACACAGACCACGAATCCCAGGAAGCGCCAGGAATTGACAAATTTCAGGATTCGTGAGATTTTGCCAATTTTCTGGTCTAATTCGACACGCTGTACGATTCAGTTACGATACAGGTGCGATAGTGTTACGAATATTCGTGGGATTCGGCTGGAATCGCACGAATATTGTCCAGAAATTCACTGCGACTTTATTTGGAATCTGGAGTTCGTGGCCAAAATTTTGAACAGTTCAAAATTTTTGCCACGAATTCCCGATTGATCAAGAATTGCAAGAACTGACTACGATTATATACGGATCTGTTAAGAACTTCACGAACTGATTACGATTCAACCACGAATCCTGAAATTTTNTACGGATCTGTTAAGAACTTCACGAACTGATTACGATTCAACCACGAATCCTGAAATTTTCAATTCCTGGCGTTTCGTGGGATTCGTGGTCTGTGTGAAATAGGGGCATCAAAGTTTTTGCCACAAATTCCTGTTGGTCAAGAATTGCAAAAACTGACTTCGAATATATACGAATCTGTTAGAACTTCACGAACTGATTACGATTCAACCACGAATCCTGAAATTTGTAAATTCATGGCGATTCGTGGGATTCGTGGTCTGTGTGAAATAGGGGCATTAGCACTGTAGAGACCAGCTGTGCAATGACAGGTAAATTCTTAGTGGACAGTACAGAAAAGTGTATAGAATTAACCAGCTAAATGTAAGTGGATATCTAGCTGTGTCTTTATTCTGTCCCATCTTCGCCGGACCAACACACCAAAAGCAATTTTAAGCAAAAATGTCTCTGGAAAAAGAAAAGCGCACAGTATGCGTCACGCTTTTATAGCGAATGACGTGTTCAAATGTTTAGCCTTTCAATGTTGTTATTTTACTGCTTGAAGCAATTTTAAAAAATGTTCCTGTATTTTTGATGTTGTAATTATACCGCTGGAATAAAAATTGTTTCTGTCCTTTTGATGTTATAATTTTACCGCTTGAATAGAAAAATTGTTTCTGTCCTTGAATTCGTTGTTTTTAATGACTCCAGATGACAACCCTGTCATTTTCATTTTTGCAAAATATCATTCATTATTTATATACGTGATGGAGGTGCAGAATTCAATGCTGGTTGCTTTGAAAACAAACTAGTAATATATACGACTTTTTCTTTTTCTTTTGGTAAAAATTCTAATGCAAATGTGATATAGGCCAGTTATTTACTGAAGCTTGTGTAAACACAAAAACGTTTTTTAAAAAACTACAAAAGAAAATTGTATTAAATCAAACAGAACCGAAATGGGACATTTAAAAAAAAGGATACGGCTATATGAAATATGTACAGCTGTTAGTTTCAATGTTATTTTCAAACACCTCGTTTGGTTAGCAAAGTAAACATGCAAATTGACGGAAAAGTTTTTTATCTATTTTTTCCTATAAAATTATACATAGCTCTCAGTGATACTCAAAAATAAAAAAAAGTGCACTATATTTCTAAATCCAAAACATATGCTAGCATTTCAGGTTCGTCCATTTGGACAGATGATGTCGTTGAGAATGGAACGTTGACGTCATTTTCTTTTTTTCTCTTTTGTTCTGTTGAGCTTAATTCCGCATACTTTAGATTAAAATCATATGCCCTATACGTTTCTGTATTTCAGAGACAGTCATTCTGTATTTCAGAGACAGTCATTTACCCGACATTGCTGGGCAGCAGTTATGTTTACAGTATTCCTTCTGTGCACCTTTGCAGTTGGATGCGACTCGTGCATCTTTAATCCGCTGACCTATAGCTGCTTTCCAAGAACCTGTCCTCTTGGGCACATGTGCCGTGTTACCTGGGCTTACTATTATAGAGGCCAGTGGGTATATCTATGTGGCTGCCGTTAAAACGAAGTATCTGGCTGACTGAATACCAAAATCTCAACTTCTATGTATAACATTGAAGCTATTAAAATAATATTTCTGTTGGCTTGACATTCTTTGGGATTATATATTGTGCTACAGTGTACAGTGTTGCAATAAAACAAAATTGGCATGGTATTCTTTTCTTTCTTTTTTTTTGTGTGTTTGTTGAAAGAACAACGTTTTCATTAACCCTCGATAATTTTAATCTTAAAAGAAGTAACATCCGTTCCTTACTGTAGGCCTAATAATGACGATGCAATTAAATCACTGCATGCTGTACATGTCTCAGATTAATTAGCACTTATAAAGAAGTTGGAAAAAATGTAAATAGGAATCCTCAATGTACGTGATAAATATATTTGTGTTTTATCAAGCGGGAAATTAAGTCATTGTATGGGGGACAATTAAAGGCCGATCCAACTACCAGACTCGGCACCGAAGGATCCTGAATTCAGCGGCAGATCGGACCACACTGCCAGTCATCAAAGTGTGCGTCAGTATGGGCCGAGTACGCGACATGATAGTTATCAACTTATAATTCTCAGTGGGGTTGGAAAGTAGTGCATCTTATCTTAAAATTTGTTCCGGGGTATGATACTGTGAAATGCGTACTGACGCACACCTTAAAAACGGGTAGTGTGGTCCGATCTAGCCTGGTAGTTGGGTAGACCAAAATTAGGTTTATGACGCAAGCTCCCAACTCCGGCCTTAGTAAGTCACAACCAGTGGTTAGAACATTAACATCTTTATTAGACTCATTTACTTTCATTTATTATCACTTATTACATAGTTGAACGGGGGAAATGACTCTGGTTAGTTATTATAATGAGCATTTATGTAAGTGTGTAATACCAGTTACATCTCGCAAGCACCCGAATGTACTCCATAATCCTCTCGTAAGCTCTCAAGCTCAGTAATTAAAACGTCAACCCCCCAAAAAATGCCATTATTGTCATTGATTATAGAATATTACAAGATTGTTACAACTGTGATAACTGCAGTAAGTGATTAAATTAGTATTTATTCTAGTGTGTGATTCCCATTACATCTCGCTAGCTCGGTGATAATAGAGTCATGCCTAGGCATTAGTTACGTTAATGCCCACAAAAGAGCACCTTCCTGTCATTATGGTTTCATTTTTATAGAAAATATTACATGATACAGGAAATTGTGATCGGGGTTTTGATAGAAAGAAACACAGCAACTGGTGGTGACACTTCGCCAGCTGTCAATAGGACGGTCATTGCGAACCATCAGAAGCCATCTTCTCTTTTTTTCTGGGGGAGGAGTGATGGTTCGTGGGGTAAAACCCGACAAAACTTGTTAAAACAGCCGGCAGCACACAGGGTATCTGAAATACCCAAGTCTCTAGAAAATATCTCTGCTTAGCATTGTTGATGTTTTTTGTTCGATTTTCTCTGTTTTGATACCGTTATCAAAAATCCAATAAGATGAGTTCAAGCTGTATATTTTTATACGAGAGCGCGTTCTGATCGAGACGCCAACCAGAGCTCATGGTACCGAGAACCATAGCTGGCTCCAACCTTACTCCGCATCTGTTCAATTCGTTTCCCAAAAGTTGCTCAAACTGCACTAATCTAGGTGACCAAACTTTCATTTACTGAGGCTATATCATGCCTCATAAATAAAGAAATGATTAAAAAGTACTGAACACAATGTTAATGCGTGTACCATTTATTACCGTGTAACCTGATACACTGATTGCAGTTCTCGTGAGAACTGAAAGCCACGGGTTGGGGATCATTCTATTGTCTCTCAGTCAACCAGAATTTCATATTATGGTTCATTTTATTTGCTCTAGTTATATGTGAAAACTCACGGGTAAATAATACAGTTTACATCATATGTGACAGGGTTATATCGGATTATAGAGGATTCCGCCAAAAGACTTCTGCCGTGGACGTCCCCGGGTTCAGTGACAAGTTTTAGGACCGTTAGTAATAATCATAAATACACTCGCAGTTATATGTCGCCTTCCCGGTGGCGTAGGAAATCGAGGCAATCTGACACTGTTTACCCCCGGTACACGAGCCGACACATTTGTTGGTCTGCGGGTCCAAGGAAAAGGCCTCAGCCAAGGTGCACAACATGCTGAGCTGGTACACCGTCAGCAGAAGTATTGTCAGAGCGAATAGAGAGGACCTTGGCATGGTTGTTTCTGTGAAATATGAAGGTTGAACATGTTAACAGGACAAGGTTATTTCGGGGTTCTCTAAGCGGTACAGATTAGACATGAATAAGAAAATAAAAGATTGTTTTTTAAAAATAACTTTTTTACTTTTTTTTACCCTTCAGAACACTCTGCTAATTTATTCATACTGTTTTGACCTCATTTCAATCAACTTTATTTCAAAAGGCAAGGAATCGTACATCTTGGAATATTGGAATTTGTATATGACTTGGATCCTTAAAATCTGTTTTTATCTGAATCTTTTGAAACAGAAACCACTTAGTTTTATCCCAGAATTATAATCTAAACTACGCAGAACACGAACCAACCGAGACATGGTAGGCTGGACAAATCAGCGCAATTCTTATGCAAATCCCTTGGAGTAAATAATTGAAAGACATTTTCAGACAAGGCTGAAAATCAAAAATTCAGCAAACCTTCTCTTTATATTTTATGTCATTATTCTCCCACCTGTATATGTATCATATGTACGGATAACTCCCCCCCCCCCCCCCCCACCACCCATCCCCTCTCCGACAACCAATTAGTAAAACTGCATATTTACCTTAGCTGGCAAAACCACTCGGAACAGTTGGAAGAAGATGCACCTCGCTGGACGTCTGTCTAACAAAACTGTTAAACTGATTCGCTTTATCCCTGGGAGTAGGTTTTCAATAATCAACAATATTGGTGTGCGCATGCTCAAAACTTGTCATGGCACAGGTGGCCTCTATTCAAATAATGAGAATAAATTAACTGACAGCTTTTATTTCTTTCACGCCTTAAAAGATACACCATTGCATACTGTCATTTAACCATCATTTCAAAACTGGCTCTAGGGGAGGGTGGGGCTAGTCCGCCCTCAGGGCAAGTCTGCACACCCCCCATATCTCGAAAGTGAAACGATGAATCACGCCCTCCGCCAATTTGAGAAGTCACATTATATGTGGAAGCGCGCTAAAGTAAAAATCGATGTTATAATTTTACCGCTTGAATAAAAATTGTTTCTGTCTCTTTTAGTGTTATAATTTAACCGCTTGAATAAAAATTGTTTCTGTCCTTTTGATGTTATAATTTTACCCCTAGAATAGAAAAATTGTTTCTGTCCTTGAATTCGTTGTTTTTAATGACTCCAGATGACAACCCTGTCATTTTCATTTTTGCAAAATATTATTCATTATTTATATACGTGATGGAGGTGCAGAATTCAATGCTGGTAGCTTTGAAAACAAACTAGTAATACATACAACTATGTCTTTTTATTTTGGTTAAAAGATAAATGTTGCATACGTGATATAAGCCAGCTATTCAGCGCAGGTGGTGTTAGTATAACATAGTAAAAAAACACACACACAAAAAAAATTGTGGTAAATTAAAATGGTAACAAAATGGGACATTTTCAAAAAAATCCAGGATAAAGTTATAGGACGGGAATACAGCTGTTATTTATTTATTTATTTATTTATTTATTTATTTATTTATTTATTTATTTATCTTTGTCAGCATAAAGACGAACGAAGAAGTGTTAGAACTGCCTAGAGTACAACGCTCACTGACGAAAACACTCAGAAAAAGACAAATGAAATTTCTGGGCCATACCATCAGAAAAGACGGAATAGAAAAACTTGTACTCTGCGGGAAAATTGACGCCATTTTGTTTTTTTTCTCTCTTTTTATTTTGTTCTGTTGAGCTTAATTCCGAATACAACTGCACTATACGTTTCTGTATTTCAGGGACGGCAATGCAGATATTTACCCGACCTGGCTGGGGGGCCGTAGTGTTTACAGTATTCCTACTGTGCACCTTCGCTGTTGGAGGCTACTCGTGCATCTTTAATCCGCTGACCTCCAGATGCCTTGCAAGCACTTGTCGAACTGGATACCAGTGTCTTTTAACTGGGGGATATGTGTGTGGCTGTGTTGAAATAACTGGCTGACTGAATACCAGAATCTATTTCTGTTGACTTGACAATCTTTCGAACTATGGAGGGTGCTTCAGTGTATGAAGTTGCAATAAAATTAAATTGGCACCACGTTCTTTGTGTTTGTATGTGTGTGAATATGTGTGTTTGTTGAAATGACAACAGTTTTCACTAATCCTTGATACTTTCAATTAAAACAAATTCAACTTCTAAAAATAAATTATTTTTGGCCCTAACTGTAGGCCTGATAATGAAGATAATATTCTATTGGTAACTGCATGCTGCATATATCTTAGGATAAGGAAGCTGACACATCGTAACTGGAAACCATAATATATTTTCTGCGTGATACCTATATTCGTGTTTATTAAGCAGGAAATTAAGTCATTCTATGACGCAAACGCCCAACTTTGGCCTTATTAAATCACAAACAGTGGTAAAATCATTAACATCTTCATTACACACCGTTATTATCAATCATTACTGCTTATTTTACAGTTACATCTCGCAAGCACCCTAATATAACTCACACCATAACGCCCTCGTAAGCTCTCAAGCTCGGGCCAAGAAGTTATAAAGAGAACCTTCTCATTATAACTTCTTGCTCGGGCCTAAGGAAGACCTGGACAGTAATTAAACCACCAAGAATGTCGTTATTGTCATTTATTATCGCATATTGCACGCTTGTCACCACTGTGATAACTCTTATAAGTGATAAAAAATATCATTAAATCTTGTGCGTGATCCCAATTAAAGATTTCATTGCTCTTTTCTCGTCCATAAATAATGTATCATTCATTATTTATGGACGTGATGGAGGTGCATAATTCAATGCTGGTAGCTTTGACAACAAACTAGTAATAAATAACACTCTGTGTTTTTATTTTGGTAAAAAAAGAATTGTCACATACGTGATATAAGTCAGCTATTAAGCGCAGGTGGTGTTAGCACTATATAATAAAAAAAATTAAATGGAACCGAAACGGGACATTTTCAACAAAATCCAGGATAAAGTTATAGGACAAGAATACAGCTGTTTTTTTTTTAAAGCAATGAAGAAGAACTAAATTACTAAGAAAAAGACAAATCAAATTTCTGGGCCATACGGACAGAAAAGACGGAATAGAAAAACTTGTACTATACAGGAAAATTGACGCCATTTTCTTTTTTCTTTCTTTTTATTTTGTTCTGTTGAGTTTAATTCTGTATACTTTAGCTTAAAATCAGCTGCACTATGTACATTTCTGTATTTCAGAGACGGTCATGCAGATATTTACCCGACCTGGCTGGGGAGGAGTAGTATTTACAGTATTCCTACTGTGCACCTTCGCTGTTGGCGGCGACTCTTGCAGATATAATCCGCTGACTTATAGCTGCTTTCCAAAAACCTGTCCACTGGGATACCTGTGTCGTTTAACCTGGGGTTATTATTCTAAAGGCCAGTGGAAATATCTGTGTGGTTGCCGTAAAAACGAAGTATCTGGCTGACTGAATACCAGAATCGCAGCTTCTATATGTATAACATTGAAGCTATTAAAATAACATTTCTGTTGGCTTGACATTCTTTGCGATTATACGTTGTGCTACAGTGTACAGTGTTGCTATAAAACACAATTGGCATGGTATTCTTTTCTTTCTTTCTTTTTTTGTGTGTTTGTCGAAAGAACAACGTTTTCATTAACCCGCGATAATTTTAATCTTAAAAGAAGTAACATCCGTTCCTTACTGTAGGCCTAATAATGACGATGCAATTAAATCACTGCATGCTGTACATGTCTCAGATTAATTAGCACTTATAAAGAAGTTGGAAAAATTTAAATGGGAATCCTCAATCTGATACTTATATTCGTGTTTTACCAAGCGGGAAATTAAGTCATTGTATGGGGGACAATTAAAGGCCGAACCAACTACCAGACTCGGCACCGAAGGATCCTGAATTCAGCGGTAGATCGGACCACACTGCCAGTCATCAAGGTGTGCGTCAGTATGAGCTTCGATGTATCAGACGCGACACAGCTCTTGCCGAGTACGCGACATGATAGTTATGATTCTCAGTGGGGTTGGAATGTATTACATCACCACTCAAAATTTGTATGACACTGTGAAATGCGCACTGAGGCACACCTTGAAAACATGACGTCACGCTTAGTCCACTGCGCATGCGTGCACTTTTAATGAGTTGCTAGATTGCCATAGGAAAATGAATGGGTTCGCGCTTCGTGGGTAATTCGTGATAATTGACAAACTAACGGCCTGATGCCGATAGACAGCAACGCTGTGCTATGCTTCAAGGCCACCTGACCAAATATCGCTAGCGTTTTAAAAAAAATAATTCTGTTGTACACACGTACTAAGAAGTTTGCCGTGTATTGCCTAGCCCACCCTCAGCAAAACGTACATATTTTCAGAAATAGTGATTTTAGACGGTAGATTCACTCAGAAACAGAGGCAAACTAATTCGTTGCCGATAGCACCAGCAGATAGCAGCACCATACAGAGTCTGATTAAAAACTTTCATGGCAATTGAAGAACTTTTACCACTGTACAATGGAGTCTAAAAAAAGCACTTGGCACAAATGTGAAACTGCCCAGTGCAGGGCCGAGAATTCAATCAGTATTTTCAATCATATTATCAGATTCTACATAAATTGACTGACAATATCACTACTCAGTATTTAAATAATCTCTTTATCCAAAATTCCTATCAATATTTAATAATAATGCAAAATTCTTCTTTCAGATTGCTATTTATTTTAAATTTTAATGCTGCAACTCTTCCAAAATAATCTTGCAGTAAAGGAAAAATGCAGATAATAAGGGGGGGGGGGGAGGAAGACCAATTTTACCCACATTATTCAATTATTTGAATATAAAAAGAATAAGATCACGATTTAACAAATTAAAATAATCTTTCATGAACTCTTTCATGAATAACATATTAAACAAAATTAAAGTTATAAATTAGTGGCAATGGCTTATTCTGGAATATATGACCTCTGCACATCATCAGTACCTGACTTGGTACAGTATAGTTACTACTTGGATACAGAGTTAGATTTAATAATGTAACAATAAGAACAATATATATTACAATAAACTTCTCTGTACATGTCAGACTCTTGTTACCATGAACTAACACTACTTGACAATGGGCTGAGCACTTATCACAGAGTCTGTGTGAGATGCCATTGTTGTGCTGTGATTGGCTAGTTGAGTCACGTGAAGCCCTACTGTAGCGCCCTCGCGTATCGCGTGAATGCTGCGCATTTCTGGCCATGCCATTAGACTCCTTTACTGTCATTTATTATCACTTATTACACAGTTGAACGGGGAAAGTGACTGTGGTTAGTTATTATAATAACATATATGTAAATGTGTGATACCAGTTACATCTCGCAAGCACCCGAATGTACTCCATAATCCTCTCGTAAGCTTTCAAGCTCAGTAATTAAAACGTCACCACCCCCCCCCAATAAATGCCGTTATTGTCATTTATTATAGCATATTACACGATTGTTACAACTGTGATAACTCCAGTAAGTGATTAAATTAGTATTTATTCTAGTGTGTGATTCCCATTACATCTCGCTAGCTCGGTGATAATAGAGTCATGCCTAGGCATTAATTACGTTAATGACCCCCAAAGAGCACCTTCCTGTCATTATGGTTTCATTTTTATAGAAAATATTACATGATACAGGAAATTGTGATCGGGGTTTTGAACGAAACACAGTAACTGTTGGTGACACTTCGCCAGCTGTTCATTGGACGGTCAATGCAAATCATCAGGAGCCATCTTCTTTTTTTCCTAGGGGAAGGGGGTTCGTGGTTTAAAACCTGTCCAAACTTGTAAAAAGCAGCACACATGCTTCATGAAATACCCAAGTCTCTAGAAAAGATCTCTGCTTAGCGTTGTTGATGTTTTTCTTCAACTTTCTCTGTTTTGATAATGTTGCCCACAAGCCAATAGGATGAGTTCAAGCTGTATTCATTCATACGAGAGAACGTTCTGATAAAGACACCAACCAGAGCTCATGGTACCGAGAAGCATAGCTGGCCCCATCTGTCGTCAACCTTATCCCGCACCTGTTCAATTCGTTTCCCAAAAGTTGCTCAAACTGCACTAATCTAGGTGACCAAACTTTCATTTACTGAGTCTATATTGGACCTCATTAATGAAGAAATGATTTAAAAACACTAAACACAATGTTAATGCTTGTACCATTTATTACCGTGAAACCTGATACACTGATTGCAGTTCTCGTGAGAACTGAAAGCCCCGGGTTCGGGATCATCCTTATGTCTCTCAGTCAACCAGTCAGTGTTGGTTCTGTTTAAGTATATGTGACAACTCAGGGGTAAATAATACAGTTTACATCATATGTGACAGGGTTAAATTGGATCGTAGAGGGTTCAGCCATAAAACTTCTGATGTTGATGTCCCCGGGTTCAGCGACAAGTTTTAGGACCATTATTAATCATCATACATACACTGGCAGATGAATATCGCCTTTCTGGAGTAGCCAATCGATGCCCCTAGACATTTTTTACCCCCGTCACACGAACCGACACAGCTGTTGGTCTGCGGGTCCATGGAACAGGCCTCAGCCACGGTGCACAACATGCTGAGCTGGTACACCGTCAGCAGAAGGATTGTCAGGGCGAATAGAGAGGACCTTGGCATGGTTGTTTCTGTGAAATATGACGGTTGAACATGTTAACAGGCCAAGGTTATTTCGGGGTTCTCTAAGCGGTACAGATTAAACATGAATAAAAAATGATTGTTTTTTAGAAATAGCTTTTTCTCTTTTTACCCTTCAGAACACTCTGCTAATTTATTTATAGTGTTTTGATATCATTTCAATCAACTTTATTTCAAAAGGCAGGGAATCGTACATCTTGGAATATTCGAATTTCTATATGACTTGGATCCTTAAAATCTGTTTTTATCTGAATCTTTTGAAACAGAAACCACCCAGTTTTATTCCAGAAAGATTATCTAAACTACGCAGGACACAAACCAACCGAGATATGGTAGGGTGGACAAACCAGCGCAATTATTATGCAAATCCCATGGAGTAACTAATTGAAAGACATTTTCAGACAAGGCTGAAAATCAGAAATTCAGCAAACCTAAGTGTTTATTCTCCTTACATTTTATGTCGTAATTCTCCCATTGTATACATGTAGGTATCATATATGTACGAATAACCCCCCACCGCCCTCTCCGACAACCAATTAGTAAAACTGCATATTTACCTTAGCTGGCAAAACCACTCGGAACAGTTAGAAGAAGATGCACCTCGCTGTACCTCTGTCTAACAAAACTGTTAAACTGACTCGCTTTATCCCAGGGAGTAGGTTTTTAATATTCAACAATATAGGTGTGCGCATGCTTAAAAATTGTCATGGCACACGTGGCCTCTATTCAAATAATGAGAACAAATTAACTGACACTTTTTTATTTCTTTCACGCCTTAAAAGATGCACCATTGCTTACTGTCATTAAACCACTTTTTATTTATTTCATACCTAAATCGATACAATTTTGCAAACGGTCATTAAACCATCATTTCAAAACTGGCTCTAAGGGAGGGTGGGGCTAGTCCGCCCTTGGGGCAAATCCGCACATCCCCTATATCTCGAAAGTGAAACGATGAATCACGCCCTCCGCCACTTTGAGAAGTCACATTATATGTTTAAGCGCGCTGAAGTAAAAATCGCGGCCTGTAAAACCACGTAGTGTTCCTCGTCAGTCAAAACACGTTTTATTACATGGTAGGCCCAAGTAAATTTTTCAGACTCTATTTATTGTCTAATTTATATGTATATTATATAGGGGGTATGGCCTTATCTGCGACATACTATTGGTTTGCATACGTATTGCAAATATTATGCAATCACGTGTTTAACAAAAAAAAAAAAAAAAGTCCTATTGGGCTTAGTCTGCTACTTTTGCACGGGGCTAGTTCGCTCCAGGGCAGACTTGCCTCATTACATAAAACCTCTTGTTAAACGTATTTTCTGATGAAAGTTAACGTTTTTTTAATGTTTTTTAACGGGTGGCAGATTTAGAGGGGGCGCGTCAGGGGGGTTCTGAACCCCCCCCCCTTCGATTTCTGGTCCCCTCTTGGAATTAGTATTCTGAGTAGCTGAATCATAGTTCTAAACCGTACCAAATGGCACCGTTCGCCCTCTAAAATAACAAAATTTTTCGGGCCCCGAACCCTACGCCAAGTGTGTGTGTGTGGGTTCGGGTTGCAGAATTGTCTGTAGTTTGATAGAAAGATATAAAGAGGCAAACATCAACGGGTGTTAAAAGTTCGTCATCTTCATCGTGTTCACACAGGTTATACCTTGCTTAGTTTTAGAGAAGAAACAATAAGAAACAAAATTACTATTTTGAACCCAAATAAACTCAAAAAATTTGGTTTGTCACCGAGCACATAATCTGGCTCTATCTGTAGCCAATCTTATTCCACACCTATTCAATACGTTTCCCAAAAGTTGTTCAAACTGCACTAATCTAGGTGACCAAACTATTCATTTACTGAGTCTATATCATGCCTCATAAATGAGGAAATGATTAAAAAATACTGAACACAATGTTAATGCTTGTACATTTTATTTACGTGAAACCTGATACACTGATTGCAATTCTCGTGAGAACCGAAAGCCCCGGGTTTAGGATCATTCTAATGTCTCTCAGTCAACCAGAATTTCATGTTATGGTTCTGTTTATTTTCTGTTTATGTGACAGGTTAATATCGTAGAGGGTTCAGCCATAAGACTTCTGCCGTGGACGTCCCCGGGTTCAGCGACAAGTTTCAGGACCATTAATAATAATCTTACATGCACTCGCATTTACGTGTCACCTGCCAGAGGGAGTAGGAAACCGACATCTGACACTGTCTACCCCCGGAACACGAACCAAGACAGCTGTTGGCCTTCGGGTTCATGGAACAGGCGTCAGCTAAAGTGTACAATATGCTGAGCTGGTACACCGTCAACAGAAGTATTGTCAGGGCGAATAGAGAGGACTTTGGCATGGTTGTTTCTGTAAAATATGGAGGTTGAACATGTTAACAGGACAAGGACATTTCGGGCTTGTTTTCAGCGGAACAGGTTAGATATGAATAAGAAAATAGCGATAAATATCGTTCTTAAGATTTAACAATTTTTATTTTTACCCTTTCGTTATTGTTTCAATTAACTGTATTTGAGAAGGGCCTGTTTCAGATAAAAGCAATGAATCGTACATTTTGGAATATTGGAATTTGTATATGACTTGGATTCTTGGAATTTGTTTTCATCTGAATATTTTGAAACAGAAACCACCCAGCTTATTCCAGAATGATTATCTAAACCACGCAGAACACGAACCAACCGAGAATTGGTAGGGTGGACAAACCAGCGCAATCATTATACAAATCCCACAGAGTAAATAATAAGAAGACATTTCCAGACAAGGGTTGATGAATCCTTATACAATAATGATTTGCCGCTTCAAAGATTTCTGCACCTCTATGACAAGAAATAATGGGGGATTTAAAGTTACCCCATAATGTACTAATACTGACAAGAGATTACTCTCTATCTAAGGACAAACCATCAACCTATTTCTGTTTTTATCCTATCGATATTTTCTTCTTTCAAAAAAAAAAAAAAAAAAAAAAACATCAAAATCAGAAATTCAGCAAATTCAAGGATTTATTCTCTTTACATTATACATGTATGTCGTAATTCTCCCACCTGTTCATGTATGTACGAGTTATCTCCCCCCCCCCCCCCTCCGACAACCAATCAGTAAAACTGCATATTTACTTTAGCTGCTAAAACCATTCGGAATGGGTAGAAGAAGATGCACCTCGCTGGACCTCTGTCTAACAAAGCTGTTAAACTGACTCTTCTTATCGCAGGGAGTGGGTTTAAAATAATCAATATTGGTGTGCGCATGCTCACAACTTGTCATGGCACACGTAGCCTCTATCTAAATAATGAGAATCAATTAACTGACACTTTTTATTTCTTTCACACATTAAAAATACATACATATACATACATACAGTGTATTTTTATTGGTAGATATGTGTGTGGCTGTCGAGAAATATCTGGCTGACTGAATACCAGAATCTGGCCGCTGAATCTCAACATCTTATATGCATAACTTTTAAGCTTGTGTGTTAAAATAACAATTTTTTCACCAACGCTTGATAATTTTAATTAAAAGAATTTTAACTTCTTAAAAGAACTTATTTTCGGTCCTTACTGTAGGCCTGATAAAGAAGATAATGTTCTATTGGTAACTGTATGCAGTGCAAGTAGTAGGAGAGGAGGTTTTCAAGCCCCAAACTTTGCGGGATAGCATACTTTTTAATGCAATTTTTTGGTGACGGAATGTGGGATGCTTCTTAGTAAGCTGCTATTTTTAGCCATCGACTGGGTCTAATTTACTTTTTGGAGGCATCATATACATTATTATTTCATTTCTATTGTCGGACCTTTGTAAGCGAATTTTAATGACGATTATTTTATAATATAAAACTTGAAAACTTTAAAAAAACCGAAGCATTATTTTTAGTGACCCTTGACACGATGCTTCTTAGTAAGCTGCTATTTTTAGCCACCGACTGGGTCTGATTTACAGCTCTTGCTATGTTTGTTGACATTAAATGAACTTATTTTCGGTCCTAACTGTACATGTAGGCCTGATAAGGAAGATAACATTCTATTGGTAACTGTATGCAGTGCATGTCTTAGATCTTCTGTGGGATACCTACTTTACATTCGTGTCTGATTAAACGGGAAAATTACATCATGAGGGACATTTAGGTATATGACGCAAGGCCCAACTCCGGCCTTGTTAAGTCATAACCAGTCGTCAAAACATTAACATTTTTTAGTCATTATGGCTTTTTTGGAAAATATAATATTATATGGATAAAATGATATTGTAAGCGGGGTTCTGGTTACAGAATTGTCTGTGTTTTGAAAGAAAGAAGCACATCAACTGGTGGTAGAAGTTTGTCATCTTCATCCTGCTCACACAGGTTATATCTTGCTTAGAAGGAACAAAAATCTAAAATGACTATTTTGAACCCAAAAATACTACCAATAAATTTGTCACCGAGTACATAATCTGGCTCTATCTGTCACCAACCTTATTCAACATCTATTCAATACGTTTCCCAAAAGTTGCTCAAACTGCAATCATCTAGGTAACAAAACTATTTATTAGCTTATAGTCTATATCATGCCTAATAAATAAGGAAATGATTTGAAAATACTGAACACAACATTTATGCTTGTATCATTTATTAACGTCAATCCTGATGCACTGATTGCAGCTCTCGTGAGAACCAAAAGCCCCGGGTTCAGGATAATTCTAATGTCTCTCAGTCCAACCAGAATTTCATGTTATTGTTCTGCATATTTGCTCTAAGTTTATGTGTAAACTCAGGGGTAAATAATACAGTTTGCATCATATGTGACAGGGTTATATCGGATTATAGAGGGTTCAGCCATAATACTTCTGCCGTGGATGTCCCCGGGTTCAGGGAAAAGTTACAGGACCGTTATTAAAGTCATAATAACTCTTCGTTTTGGTCAAAAATTGAATTTTCCTGGAGTAAACGGCAATTTTCCCGTACTTACCACGTACATTCGTACGTACATTCCTGCATTCAAAGTTAGTCCAGGGTTTTTTCCTAAACGTTTGGTTTTTTGTTAAAATCTCTTAAGAGATTTTAACTGACGGAGCCCTCTCTGACATTGCATAGTCACGCGATATCGAGCGATAGGTTCTGGTGACCTACTTAATACCGCGGGAAAAGCAGACAACAACAACGCTATATAACAATAATATAAGATATATTCGTCTTATTGCTCAAAATGCATTTATATCTACAATGTGTGCAATTCTGGGCTTTTCGTTATCCGACGCACTGTACAAAAACTCGCAACTTACGTCTGCGTATTGCATCAGGGGTTTGGCGCCAGATGTTATTCTGGTCTCGAATGAAAGCGAGAATCCGCGTGACACCCTAACTTCATTGGCAACGGATGCCTTGAAGATGCCGGGAAGAAAGGCATAGAAAGCCCTATTGACAAGCACAAATTTTAGTTTTACTACAATAACGGCTGTTTTAGTGGTAAAATGCAATAGAATATATTTCCATGCGTTGTTTACAATGTATTTCTTGCGGAATTTTGAATCTCAAAGGAAGAGTTATTATTGCTGTAATCATCCTACATACAATCGCAGATGTATATCGCCTTTCTGGAGTAGGCAATCGATCCCACTTGACACTGTTTACCCCCGGTACACGAGCCGACACAGTTGTTGGTCTGCGGGTCCAAGGAACAGGCCTCAGCCAAGGTGCACAACATGCTGAGCTGGTACACCGTCAGCAGAAGGATTGTCAGAGAGGACCTTTGCATGGTTGTTTCTGTAAAATATGAAGGTTGAAAATGTTAGCAGTACAAGTTTCATGCTTTTCTAAGCGGTACAGATTAGATATGAATAAGAAAATAGCGATGAAGATTGTTCTTTAGAAATAACTATTTTATATATTTTTTACCCTTTAGAACACTCTGCTATTTTATTTATACAGTTTTGATATCATTTCAGTCAACTTTATTTCAGAAGGTTCTGTTTCAGATGAAAACAAAAATCCTACATCTTGGAATGTTGGAATTTGGATATGACTTGGATTCTTATAATCTGTTTTCATCTGAATCCTTTGAAACAGAAACCACCCAGTTATATCCCAGAATGATTATCTAAACTACGCAGGACACGAACCAACCGAGACATGGTAGGGTGGACAAACTAGCGCAATTATTGTGCAAATCCCATGGAGTAAATAAAGAAAAGACATTTTCAGACAAGGCTGAACATCAGAAATTCAGCAAATCTAAGTGTTTATTCTCTTTACATTTTATGTCGTAATTCTCCCACCTGCACATGTATCATATGTACGAATAACCCCCCCCCACCCCCCACCCCCTCTCCGACAACAAATTAGTTAAACCAAGGAGTTGTATAACTCCTTGCTAAAACTGCATATTTACCTTGGTTGGCAAAACCACTCGGAACAGTTAGAAGAAGATTCACCTCGCTGGACCTCTGTCTAACAAAACTGTTAAACTGACTCGCTTTATCGGAGGGAGTGGGTTTTCAATAATCAACAATATTGGTGTGCGCATGCTCAAAACTTGTCATGGCACACGTGGCCTCTATTCAAATAATGAGAATAAATTAACTGACACTTTTTACTTCTTTCACGCCTTAAAAGATACACCTTTGCTAACTGTCATTCAACCACTTTTTATTTCTTTCATACCTAAATCGATACAATTTTGCAAACTGTCATTAAACCATCATTTCAAAACTGGCTCTTTTGTTTGAATATGGCAGACGTCGCAGTTAAACCAGCAGATAGTATGAACTTTTAAAACCTAAAATGCAGAAAAACTGACACGCGTACGAATAGTTCTCTTCAAATCCTTTGCCATTTTGTTTATCTGCAAAAGTATATGACGCAAGGCCCAACTCCAGCTTTATTGAGTCATAACCAGTCGTTAAAACATTAACATTTTTAGTCATTATGGCTTTTTTTTTAGAAAATATTATATAGATAAAATGATGTTGTAAGCGAGTTCGGGTTGCAGAATTGTCTGTGGTTTGATAGAAAGAGGCACATCAACTGGTGTTAAAAGTTCGTCATCTTCATCGTATTCACACAGGTTATACTTTGCTTAGTTTTAGATAAGAAACAATAAAAATCCAAAATTACTATTTTGAACCTAAATATACTACCAATAAATTTGTCACCGAGCATATAATCTGGCTCTATCTGTAGCCAATCTTATTCCACACCTATTCAATACGTTTCCCAAAAGTTGCTCAAACTGCACTAATCTAGGTGACCAAACTATTCATTTACTGAGTCTATATTGGACCTCATTAATGAGGAAATGATTAAAAAACACTAAACACAATGTTAATGCTTGTACCATTTATTACCGTGAAACCTGATACATTGATTGCAGTTCTCGTGAGAACTGAAAGCCCCGGGTTCGGGATCATCCTTATGTCTCTCAGTCAGTGTTGGTTCTGTTTTAGTATATGTGAAAACTCAGGGGTAAATAATACAGTTTACATCATCTGTGACAGGGTTAAATTGGATAGTAGAGGGTTCAGCCATAAGACCTCTGATGTTGATGTCCCCGGGTTCAGTGACAAGTTTCAGGACCGTTAATAATAATCATAAATACACTCGCAGTTATATGTCGCCTTCCCGGTGGCGTAGGAAATCGAGGCAACCTGACATTGTTTACCATCGGTACACGAGCCGACGCATTTGTTGGTCTGCGGGTCCAAGGAACAGGCCTCAGCCACAGTGCACAACACGCTGAGCTGGTACACCGTCAGCAGAAGTATTGTCAGGGCGAACAGAGAGGACCTTGGCATGGTTGTTTCTGTGAAATATGAAGGTTGAACATGTTAACAGGCCAAGGTTATTTCGGGGTTCTCTTAGCGGTACAGATTAAACATGAATAAAAAAATGATTGTTTTTTAAAAATACTTTTTTTCTTTTTTTACCCTTCAGAACACTCTGCTATTTTATTTATATTGTTTTGACATCATTTCCATAAACTTTATTTCAAAAGGCAGGGAAACTTACATTTTGGAATATTTGAATTTCTATATGACTTGGATTCTTAGAATCTTTTTTCATCTGAATCTTTTGAAACAGAAACCACCCAGTTATATCCCAGAATGATTATCTAAACTACGCAGGACACAAATCAACGGAGACATGGTAGGGTGGACAAATCAGCGCAATTATTATGGAAATCCCATGGAGTAAATAATGGAAAGATATTTTCAAACAAGGCTGAAAATCAGAAATTCAGCAAATCGAAGTATTTATTCTCTTTACATTTTATGTCATTATTCTCCCACCTTTACATGTATCATATGTACGAAACCCCCCCCCCCCCCCCATCTCCGACAACAAATTAGTAAAATTGCATATTTACCTTGGCTGGCAAAACCACTCGGAATAGTTAGAAAAAGGTGCACCTCCCTGGACCTGTGTCTAACAAAACTATTAAACTGACTCGCTTCATCGCAGGGAGTGGGTATTCAATAATCAACAATATTGGTGTGCGCATGCTCAAAACTTGTTATAGCACACGTGGCCTCTATTCAAATAATGAGAATAAATTAACTGACACTTTTTATTTCTTTCACGCCTAAAAAGATACTCTTTTGCTAACTGTCATTCAACCACTTTTTATTTCTTTCACACCTTAATCGATACATTTTTCAAACTGTCATTAAACCATCATTTCAAAACTGGCTCTTTTGTTTGAATATGGCAGACGTCGCAGTTAAACCAGCAGATAGTATGATTTTTTTATACCTAAAATGCAGAAAAACTGACACGCGTACGAATAATTCTCTTCAAATTCTTTGCCATTTTATTTACCTGCAAAAGTATATGAGGCAAGGCCCAACTCCAGCTTTATTGAGTCATGACCAGTCGTTAAAACATTAACATTTTTAGTCATTATGGCTTTTTTTTTAGAAAATATAATATATGGATAAAATGATATTGTAAGCGGGATTCGGGTTGCAGAATTGTCTGTGGTTTGATAGAAAGAGGCACATCAACTGGTGTTAAAAGTTCATCATCTTCATCGTGTTCACACAGGTTATACTTTGCTTAGTTTTAGAGAAGAAACAATAAAAACAAAATTACTATTTTGAACCCAAATATACTACCAATAAATTTGTCACCGAGCACATAATCTGGCTCTATCTGTAGCCAATCTTATTCCACACCTATTCAATACGTTTCCCAAAAGTTGCTCAAACTGCACTAATCTAGGTGACCAAACTATTCATTTACTGAGTTTATATCATGCCTCATAAATGAGGAAATGATAAAAATACTGAACACAATGTTAATGTTTGTACCATTTATTACCCTGAAACGTGATACACTGATTGCAGTTCTTGTGAGAACTGAAAGCCCCGGGTTCAGGATTAGTCTAATGTCTCTCATTCAGCCAGAATTTGATGGTTTTTAAGTATATGTGAAAACTCAGGGGTAAATAATAAAATTATACAGTTTACATCATATGTGACGGGTTTATATCGTAGAGTGTTCAGCCATAAGACTGCTGACGTGGACGTCCCCGGGTTCAGTGACAAGTTTCTGGACCGTTACTAATAATCATAAATACAGTCGCAGATATATTTATACTTTTTCCAGGTGATTAAGGAAACCGAGACAACCTTACACTGTCGACCTTCGGTACACGAACCGTCACACACGTTGGTCATCGTGTTAAAGGAACAGGCCTCAGCCACGGTGCACAACATGCTGAGCTGGAACACCGTCAGCAGAAGGATTGTCAGGGCGAATAGAGAGGACCTTGGCATGGTTGTTTCTGTAAAAGATGAAGGTTGAACATGTTTACAGGACAAGGATATTTCGGGCTTTTTTTAAGCGGTACAGATTAGATATGAATAAGACAATCAAATATTGTTCTTTAGAAATAACAATTTTATTTTTACCCTTCAGATAACCCTGCTATTGTATTTATACCGTTTTTATTATTTATAACGTCCTGTTTGAGATAAAAACAATGAATCCTACATCTTGAAATATCGGAATTTAGTTGTAACCTGGATTCTTGGAATTTGTTCCATATAACATGAGCCAACCTGCCGCTTCAAAGATTTTTGCACATGTAATGTGGACATTCAAGATCCCGTGGTTACCCCACAGTATACTGATACTGACTAGACATCGCTGTCTATGTGAAAACAACCCATCTACCTATTTCTGTTTAAATCCAATTCATGTCTATATTTTCTTCTCTTTATAAAATCAAAATCAGAAATTCAGCAAATTTAAAGGGATAACAACCGTTCGTAAAATACCTATTTCTTTCACTGTAAATACATTGTAAATAACTCCCGGAAATGCAAGGAATTCGATTTTACCCCCCAAACGGCGGTTAACACAATTGGTTTGGAATTTGTGCTTGCCTTTGGAATTTGTCCTCCATGGATGGCTACAATATAATCTCGTAACAGATCATTACAAAAAATCTTTAGAAAAAAAAAAAAAAAAAAAAAAAAAAAAATCAGGAACTAATTTTG
>NW_019775838.1:125099-167575 GCF_001039355.2 Lingula anatina
ATAGTTGCCGACATACGGATACTTTTTTGACAGAACCAAGATTTGCCTAAGCCAAGCATTGACCAGCCCAAAGGAACACTACCCAATTAAATCACCGCATTTTACATAATGTAGCAGCGCAACAGACATGGAAGTCAGTTAATTGGTAGCGACACACCTGACTACACACTTCTCCATTCACAAATCTTATATGAGATCGGAGTTTTTTGAAAAAAGAACGAATTTTTACCTAGGCATACCTTCGAAACTGAAATATTCCATATTAAATGTCAAGTCTGTAGTTCACATTTCCATAAGATTAATAGTACTTACTCGGTCTTGGACAGTGGAGTAGTACGTTTTAGATGTTTTTAAAAGTACATAACAACTTTCCATTAAAAGAATCCTCCTGGTTATCCATGCAGTACTAAGTACTTTTGATTTCGCATATATAACATATTTATAAATTAAGGTTATAGGTTTTGTATTTTTGTGTTAAATAGTTGTTTCTTAATTCAGTTGATATTTAAGTCAGATTTCACGCGTTTAGTGTAGTCCGTGATATGGAAATCGATGTAAGTTCTGAGAAAGTTAAGTATTTTGGATTTTCATAATAATTTGTGTATCTAAGTTGCACCCTCGCAAAAGATTTGAATATAGGTGATATTTTAGATGTACATAAGACAACAAAGATTATTATTTGGCCTGGAGCATCAGGCTGATTCTTAATAGGATATATACCAAGGTTTATTTTAATAATAACGCTCTGAATGGTTCTGATTGGTTATAATCGGAAATAAATGTGTCTGAAACTATTTTGTTTTGTTTTTTAAGATAAAGGAACCCAAGCCAGGACTTTAAGCGCATTCTCAGCTGTATGAATCGCTTCTTGTGGAACTTATCTGAAGGCAATTAAAATTTTTCAAACATACCGTATTTTGTAAACGTATTAGCTTACACGTACATCTTAACTAGTAGCAAGCGATAATTAAAGAGGAATCAAATAAGAAAAATGATAAAGAGTTATTGAGTGCAAGTTTCATTTCTTTAAGAATCAACAATGTAGAAATTGTTTAATTGTAAGGAAAAGATGGAAGATGCCAGAGTCACATTAAATTTTATTTTGTTTGTCTTGTGACAATCAAATTAGCTAAATTTTGGATATGATCCAAGTATGAGTAATTCAAAGAATGTTTTACACATTTTAATTGAAAGCAAAGACATTAAAATTATCTAATAAATAATATTGAATGTTGGAATGCAACATGAGAAAAGAAAAGTACTAGTATTCACGCAAAAGATGATGTAACAAAAACAAGAGAGTCTCTCACATTCGTATGAAATCAGCGAGATGGGCTTGGCCGCTTTCTGCGAGATAGTCAACAAAAATCTTAAAGGCCCTGTCCTCTTTTTTGCTCAGTATGTCCAGGAATTCTTCTGCCTTGGTACGTAATTGCTCAGAGCTTTTGATGTTTTCTGCCTCCCTGGACGTAAGAGCGCCTGTCGCCTGTAGTCTGGTCAGTAGGTCCCTAATACCCGCATTTGTCAGCCCTTCCACCAGAACAACTCTGTTCCTCACTAAGGCGTGTTTGTGGTCTCTTGTCATTGCCTTGTAACCTTGAAAATAACAATATAACAATATATGCTTTATACCAACTTTCTACACCAGAGTGAGCTGGTGAAAATATACGGAGGTATTAAGGAATTTGTCCAAAGATATTATCACTGTCTCGTTTGGACTGTTCATTGTGAAGGAGAATTAATCTTTGTTGTTTAAATGTGTAAAGCATGCGTGCCCACTTTGTACTACTTGAAAGAGTTCCTTAACCAATGATACATCTTTGAATTTCAAGTTCACTATTTTTTTTCTTATCACCCGTCAGATTACATCATGTTATCTGTTAAGAGCACATGTATTGCTTATTTGAAATAACGAATCTGATAACTCTAAGGAAAATCTTTTCTGAACACCGTAATAACCTGTACCTGCTAATGCTGGATATATAAGCCTTGCCGGTATGCTTCCCTCTGGGGCATAGGGGCAGGGAACAACAAACGATGACCAGCTCTGCTGTTTGGGGACACTGCCAGGGTTATCAAGGATTTCGCCAGGGAATAAAGTGGGATCCTCGATTCTCTCCCGGACACAATGTGGACACACCAGGTACTTCTCAAAGGGCACACCAGGCCAACTTTGTTCAGCTATCTCCATAAAGTCATCGTGGATTTGAATGAGGAGGTCCCATGGTTCAAGAAGTTCTTTGCTTTTGACTGATGCTGTTACCAGCCAGTCTTTGTTGTTTCTCTTGTCTTTGGTATCTTCATAACACTGAAGAAGAATCTGGCATTTACCAACGTTTGCGTAGACCCCATCTTGCCAGTCCTCTCTGCTACATTTGAAAATGCCCACGTGTTTGTGGAGCTTGACGGCAAGCCTCTGAAACATCCCATCCGGGTACTTATATGGAAAGCGTATCTGCATGGTTTGATGACTGCTGTCAACAGATATATCTTTATCCCATTTTGTTCTAATATGAGAAGGCATGTTTTCTCCCAACAGCCATGGAAAATGGTAAGTGGCATTTCCATCGCCAGATGGACCCGGCACCTCATAGCAAAGCTCCAAGTTCTGCATTATTTCTAACATGGCAATTTTAGCATCATCTGAAACTTGACATCCGCCCCAAAGACAACATAAAACGTTTTTGGTTGCAGTGCCCCTTTGATAAAGATCCAAAAGAGTGTCTTTTATCTTTTTTGAGGTAAATGTTGAATGCTGCTCAAGGTCGATCCTTTTTGCGTCCATGTCATGATGTAAAACGGCCTTGAGCAGTTTGGCTAGCACCTCTTGTTTGTGAAATATGACATTTTTCATGGTGGGGCTCTTCTCAAACCACACAATATCTCCCGAACTTGCCATGTACCCCAGAATGTCTTCTGCCAATGTCGTAATATCTTGTGATTCAGCATCGGTTCTCACATTCGGGGAGGCAGGATCAGCAGCTAGATCCATAGCAGTCTTTACAAACCCTTGTATTTCCGTCCATGATAGTGTACTGCATTTCTCATCTTTTTTCTTTTCTTCGATCTGTTGTATAACGCTTAGCCAAGTGACTGGTAGTATAACGTGCCTTGACATTGCCAAGCTTTTAAGGTGGGGCTCTAGTTCACTACACCCTCCCCTGATCACTGAGCTTGTTATAAATATCCTTTCGTGGACTTTGGAAGTAGACTCGGCTAGCTGTTTCTCTTTTATTCGGATTTTCTTTTCGTACAATGGCAAAAAGTTGTCGTTCTTCTTTTTCTTCTCCTGCAACTCCTGTATTTGCCCTTGCAGCCTTCGTTTCTTTTGTTCGACGTATTTCACTGTTCTGTCCAACACATCAAATGAAATATTCTTTGTGTCACTTTCAGGTGCTTTAAGCATGTCGGAATGTGTTCCTACAAGTGTGATCTTAGAGTCCGTCCCGTGACACTGAGACTGAATGGAATCTATCCAGTACCCAATATACTTCTTGTAGTGCTCTTCTCTGTTGGTATCATACTGTGAGAGATCAAAAGTAATCAGGGAATTGCTGCTGTCATGAATGAAGAGAGGATAACTCACTCTGTACATTTCATGTCCACCAAAATCATTAATGTTGAGAGTGATGTTCTCCTCGGGTTTCCACTGCAACTGCTCGATGACCTGAGTTCTGTCTGCTTCGGCTGTTGGCGAGGGCTGCCTGTTTTTCAGAGTTCTGACCAAACTGCTTTTACCACTGTTCACCTCCCCTAGAAAGTTTATCTGCACTCTATAGCATTCGACTACTCCGTACTTCTCCAAGATGGCAAGAAAACGCAATATAGCACCGGTGCCTTTCTCGCATACTTTAAGGGGCGGCATCACGAGGGGATTCCCCTCGACCCTCAACGTCGTCAGGTGTTTCAGGTTCTTCACTTGCCAGGGAAGATGGGTGATTTTATTCTCCGATACACACAGGTATTGCAATGTTTGGATTTGGCAAACTTCAACTGGGAACTCTGTAAAATGGTTGCTGTAAAGGAACAGGTGTTTGAGTTTGGATAGTTTGGTTGTATCTCCTGTAATGCTAGACAGTTGGTTCACGCCAAGGCCAAGTTCCTGTATCTCTGGAATATTGAAAACTGCTTCAGGAAATGTTTTGAACAGATTGATACATAAGTCTAAACGTATAAGTTTTTTCATCTCTGTGACATCTGGGTGGACATGGGAAAGACGATTGCTACTCATGTCAAGGGTTTGTAGGTTTGAAATAGTGCAAACTGCAACTGGAAACTCAGAAAATTTATTGTCATGCAGGTTCAGTTCTGAAAGTTCGGACATGTTGCTAACATCAGGATGAATGTCGGACAATTCGTTGTTACCCATATCTAGGAATTCCAGATTCGTAATAGCACATACCGCATTTGGAAGCTCTAGAAACTGATTGTCAGCAAGATACAGTTTTCTTAATTTGACCATATTGATGACATCTGGGTGTACACTATACAATTGATTTCCGCTCACATTCAGGATTTTAATCTCTGGGATGTTGCATACAACAGAGGGAAAATCTGTGAAGTTGTTATACTGAAGATACAATTCAGTGAGGCATTTCAGTTGCAAAATAGAGTCAGGGAGAACCGTCAATTCATTCTCTGCTAAATTCAAAATTCTCAGGTGGCAGCACCTGCCGATACTTGCTGGAAGAGTGGTGATATCTTGGTACTCCAACTGCAGACATGTCCATTCTGTGAAATCTCCGGTTAAATCTTCCTCATCACATTTTTCAATTCTTTGGAGATGCAGTAATTTTTCTTCGTCTCCATAGTCTGAAGCCATAGTGGAGGTGCATGCATGTATATAGCCCTCCACGTGCCGTCACCCCTTGTCCCTGTACATTGTAACAGCTGCTGATGGACTTAGGTGGGGTTCATCATCGGTTTTTATCCTTTACGAAGACGCGGAAATTCTAAAATATAGAAACATAAAGAGATGAAAATGTCGTTGAAATTTGACACTTTACATCAAAGTATCGGTAACACTGTTTAAGGAACATAAACCGTAACACTTTTTAAAATGACTGGGTAAACGTACCTGTTCCCCGCAGTAACCCGATTTGGGTCATCTTCAATATAATAAACCCTTTATTTTGTTCGCTTTATGCAGTCCAAACAATGATAGCTCTCTGGCAGTCAACAGAGATCAGCTGGCTTTTTATGTCATTTCTTTCTTTTAAAAAAAATCGGCGAGAAATTTGCACAGAAACAGCCAAAGAAATATATGTAAATAATCACTGTAAAAATACACCTGTGGTCCAATAAGACAGTAGCGAATACTACTGCAATCGTCTGCGATAATCTAACGCTTAGGGCATACTTATAAAAATCGATGTGGAGACGGGTGCACCAGTACGTCAGAGTCTAAGGGAGGAGAGGAACGCCATTTCCTGGCTTGGTTCAGTCTACATCCAAAAGCCCGTTCCACGACACAGTTTACATGTCACACCTGGCTGTGACACTATATGCTGGGACACACCCACTTAATGACTTAACATAGAATACGATATTAAAAATACACACATTCACAGACGGGACAGTTGACCTGCTACTTCCCTATACTATATTCATGGATGCAAACATATAAGATCAATTGACTGCCTTTACCTTAATTATTGGATTACTGTGTTCGCATCCTTATCCCAAACCTAGCACTCTCGCTCTGTATCAGACGGATCGTATCAGACTGCTCCATCAGGGACGCCTTTACTAGGAAGAGGTTATTGTGATTTAGAGGCTCTGACCTAGAACAGTTATTTAGTTATTGACATAGTGTCTGTGATCTGGGGCCTTTGTTCGTTTCTCCATAGATTCTCACAATGTAGATGCTCCGCAGAAAAACACGTGTTAAATACTGAATGTCATATTAAGCAACTGATATAGTCCAGAGATAAATTTGCATAAATGCATGTCAACTTTACATGTAGATGACTTAATAAAAACATTATTTAAAACGTGAACGTATATCAGGCCCGTCGCCAGCAATTTCATAAGGGGGGGGGGGGGTCTTTTTCTGAAAATCTGGACCTTTTACCATGAAACCCTTGTTTACCTAGATAAAATTTTACCTAGAGAGTGGACCTTTTTCCTGCAAAAAGAAGTCCGAGCCCCCGGTTACGGACCTGTATATATTTGCATATCCCGGTATATGGTACACAAAAAAATGTTCACATGTGTGCATAAGTTTTTATTATTTTTGTTACCGTACGCTTACTTGGTCAATAGAGTGTAACTGGGTATGTTTAACAATTTTCATTTGGTTTAAGGTCAGAATCAAAGCATAACATGCTTTTTTCCATTACTCGGAGTTCTCTTATAAGCTACAGAGACCTATGCCCTCATCTTAGGGTATTGGTTGCCATATAATCTCAACGTGACCCTGTGAGATTTTAGGATCAGTCAGTGCATTTGCATAGGTGTGACGGACTTCGCAATGCACCACCGTCACTTTACAAAATTAAATGTGAAATACCCAATTTAGTCTATTTGTCTAATGTAAAAGATCACTTAGTTAACAAGCTATAGATGTGTATGTGTGTGGGGGGGTCATTCATAGTTAAATAATATATAGACGAATTATTTAGAGGCGTCAAAGCATTCCACGAAACACAAGTCAGCTTTTCGTTACAAGTGTTATTGGTTTATTTAATAAACAATTCACCTTTAAATTGTTGATTATTTCTGGCAACTGAATCAAATTCAAAGTAGACGTAAGAGGAGTTTTTATACGTTTTATGTACACAACCCCGCTAATGTACTGGGTAACAATAGACCACCGTTCCTTAGGAAAAGTAATCCTAGTGGGACATGTATTACTGACATCGATACTGAATACATTTAAACGAAATAAACATACTTTACATCCTGGTAAAATATTCCTTCATTTAGGACCTCCATTCCTAGAAACGCTAGACATAGAACCGACATTTCCCGGACTCAGTGTCCGGTCGGACTTGTGTTACTAGAACTGAAATTACGTTCACAGCCCAGCAGCTTCAAGTACGGAAATCCGGTGCTTGCCCTTCGCCTAGACAGTTATCCATTCTATTTCGCGTAAAGCTCAGCGCTGTGATTATCATTACCATAAACATAAGGTAAAAACTACACCTCCCTCAAGGTGTGCAATTATATTGGGTACATCGTTTTATCTTGTTACTAGATTCAAGTGCATGGTATCTTCCTGGTGACTCTAACAGATCTGCTACATCAGTGAATACAATCAGTGACCACCAGCAATGGCAGTAATTATGGACCAATTACCAAACTGGCAGATCCTAGAGATACATATGATAGCAAGTACATGTAGATCAAACCAAGGTCGTATTCAATATACGTCCTTGATCAAACGAAGCAGGCCTTAACACGTGTGTAGTATTTCCATTTCAATTTAACTGTCCATGTTTTTTTTTTTTTTTTTTTTTTTTTTTTGTAAAGACTGGGTCCTTTATATAGGTAAACACATGAATTCCATACCTTTTGCTGCTGGTTTTAGTGCCTCCTGCGGCAGCATGAGGCATAACGACGGCGGTGTCTTAAATTGACCAACTCTGGTCATTACATCTTTTCTAACTTCAGTACGTCGATAAGCTCGGGCGGTACAACGCATCTTCTATTGTGTCACAGCACCACGAGTCCTGGAGCGCATTCTCAACGAATTAAGCNTAGATCTGTCGCTTAATTCTCTTTGCGTATTAAGGTGGGGAGTTATAAAATACACTCTTGATTATTTGATCAAGACACAATTAAATTTTGTCTCATTTGGAAATATTTTACGTGATAAAAAAAACTGTTTAATCTATTTATTATTTAATTAAAGTGATTACATTAAAGTAATTTCACAATCAGTTTGAAAATTATATTGTATCTTTACTTTTCATTTATTCAAATATTTCGTTAAAACAAAGAGATGCGATAAGAACAAGGGCATTCGTGAAAATCTATTCTTACTTGGGCTCATTGGAATAATTTAAAAGCATCACAAAATTCACCATCAATCAATCTAAATAAGCCCGGCTCTTTTAAATAACAGGCGGTTACTGTGGTCTGATCGTCGTCAACAATATTTTTGCTTAGCAACTCCTCAAACATATTCTTATGAAGGTTAACATACGTCTCCACCGCTTTCCGCGTCCCTCCAAAGAAACCACCAGCAAATATCGGGTCTTTGTTAACCTTATATTCCTTACGAATGGATTTCAGTCTTTGTAGCTGACCTCGCCGTCGTAAAATAAAGATTACCCGATGATCGTCTGGATCCATGATTTTTTTGGGGGACCATAGAGGTGACGGAGGCACGCGACCAGGTTTTCCCTCTCCGTATCCAAAATCAATCCAGTAAAAGAACTTAGTATTAAAGCGACCAGATTGACTGGCTTTTAAAAGTAAGGGTGCCTTGGAGTTGGTTACGATGTTATACCACGGGCAAAATCCCTCTGGGTGTTTTAGAAGTTTGTGGCCTTTTTTAAAATTGCCTGAGAACATGACATTATTGACTAGGTCCAAATATTGGGCGCAGTGTAATTCCTCTTTGGAGAGAGAAATTATTTCCGTTTTGTTCATCATATTCGCTCTCATTGCTTCCACCCGTGATCTGAATTCCTCAGGAACAAACACGATAAAGTTCGACTGCAGTGACAATATGCTTTCGGCGTAAGTGAAATATTTGTCATTATCTCTTATAAATCTTGGCCAAGAGCCCCGCCCAATGTCAAAGAATCCAGTAACGAAGGTAACATCGGCATCTGAAATACATAATGTATGTCCATATTTTAGCACGTTAGGGTACTTTAATATATCAATCATTCATTGTTGATGCGTCACATGATGATAATCTGTTTATGATAATCTGTAAAAAAAAATAAAAAAATAAAAAAAAGATGACACTTTGAAAGGTCCAGTCTGCAGGTGTGATATAAGAGCTTGTTTTTCATTACCTGTTGATCATCAGTTTTAATTTTTTCTTTTAATCCTTATTAAAAAGTAATAATAAGGATTAAATGTGTGCGACACAAACTACTGGCACATTCCCGTGGTAGTACTAAAAGTGTCCATTTAGTCTCGCTAGCATTTGAAAATCAGTTGTATTCAGTATACTTACCGACCACGGTGGTTCCATTTTGATCCGAAAGAACTGGTCCATTAGCGGGGACAGACAAACGTCCACTCATGTCTGCTAACGGCGCAGGCTTTGTTAAGAACGTCAGACTTGCACTACAGTATAACACAACTGTCCCAAGACAAGCTACCAACAATATCCATCTCAAACCCACTTCGAGTCTTCCTTTTAGTTGTTTGTATATAGTGTTCGTATATGACATGATGCACCTTGAACGGATAAAGTGTTTCAGCCAAGGATACGTAAGGAATGCTTATGTAGTAAATAATGCACTGTCCACGAGCCCGATATCATGACAGCATGCCCAGCGCCAGCGAGTCACCGTCCAATCATTTTCATTTGCGTGAATGGTTTGTGGTTGCGTGTGCATTGACAGGGACATGGATCAGTTTTTTCAGTGAGTAGTTGGCTGATTTCCTGCACATCTTCCACACTTGGCAGTCACATTCATTGTATCGGTCCCTGCAATCCTTTTGTTTAGATATCAGCCCCGTGGTTTGTATACCCACGTAGACGGCGGATAAGCGGCTGTTTATTTATCTTCATATGTTAATTTCATATATTTATATTATCTCCAAATGTTAATATCATATATTTAAATTATCTTCATATGTAAATGTCAAGTAATGTATATTTATATTGTCTTGATTCATATCTGCCCAGCCTGATTACATAATACCATCATGCAATGTGGGTTGGAGCAGTGTTGAATGGTGTTTATTTCTGTGCAACGTAAATAAAATTTCTTTACTTTATTTACATGTATTTGTTAATCACAGGATTGGACGCCACACGAGCATTTAGCCATGCATTTAGAGTGCATGTAAAAATACATTAACATATGTCTTAGGGTGTGTTAATGTATTTTTCTCACAATTCAGTGTGTGTGTGTGGTGGGGGGGGGGGGGGGATGAAAGTCCTAGGACTTCTCCTAGGACGTCTTCTTGCAGCTACTTCAGGGTTTCTAAAGAACTAGCTACGTCTACCCCGTAAATATGCAAAAAACTGAAAACTGGTTGAGTTACTCCAAAATTATACACATTTCCAAAAGATTGATCGTACTTCCAAGGTTTGGGACTGTTAAGTTGTGCTCTTTAGTGTTTTTAAAAGTACATAACAACTCAAGAAGAAATTTAATTATGTCTTCTGAAGTAGCCATGTTTTGCTTACTACTATAGAATGTGTCCGTAATATTTATTAAAATTGCTTTTAAATATCACCTTGAAGAGGGTTGTTAAATCATTGGAATTTCTTTACTAAACAAGATTTAGGTAAGTATTTTATATTTTGAAACAGAATTGTTAGCCCATTATTATTTCGTTTAAATCAATTAAATCGAATTTCAGGACTTAGTCATACATGTATATCTAATGACAGCCCTAAACATATTGCCACTGGTCTTCAGAAAAGTAACCGCTAGTGAAATATCCAAGTCAGCAAGTGCTTAGATACATGTAGCATCTGTGGAAAATCAAGCTAAGTTTCACTGACCGAAGCATTCAACTCGACAGAAGAATGAATAATACAAAAAATTGCATCATTTTTCACGTTTGAGGATTATCAGTAAAAGCGATATAAATTTATAATAGGCGCCCGTGGTACTTGAAAATGTCACCTAGGCTTCAGTCATTTGCTGCAAGGAGACACGCTGCGGATGACTGACGCTCAGCCGCATTAGTTTTGCCTCCTCCCCTCTTAATGTTTATTATAATCCTCTGCACGTAGATACTGATTTGAAATTTTACTGCTACACCCGTAATGGGAGCGACTGATGCGCGAATTTTAACTTGAGGCGGGTTTCATCGCACATTAAATAATCCCCTAATGCGCTATCTTATGATCACGGTCTGTGCCCTGAATATCCCGCCGCGTAATTACTGGCAGCGCGAGCCAGTTACTTATAGTAACTTATAGTAACTGACTCGCGCTGCCAGTAATTACGCCGCGGGATATTCAGGTCACAGACCGTGATCATAAGACATACCGCGAATAGAAAATAGAATTTAGAAAATAGACATTGCATGTGAACGAAGCCTATAATAACACGGTGGTGGAATCGCATTTGTGACAGCGGACAGGAGACAGAAGGTCACCAGAACAGTCAGCAAGACCAGTTGGGCCGCGCGTTCCTCCATAATCAATCCTGTATTATGAAAATGTAACGCCTGTTTAAATCAAAACTAATTTTTCCTAAATGCATTTGGGATTTCTTTACTTGTTAAACGATTTATCTTAAGTTAATCTATTATTTCGCGAGAGGAGTTTTAAAGTTATAGCTAATATATTTGTTAAAGCTTACCCGTTATGAATAACTCGAATTAAAGTATCTGCTTAAGCTGTTTTCTTGGAACGGCTTCTTACAGCAACTTCGGTGTATCTGTAAAACTATATCACGTCCACCCCATATATATGCAGAAACTGATAACTGTTTGAAGTACTACAAAATCATATACATTGACATAAAATAAATAGTACTTACTCTGTCTTGGGCAGTGAAGTAGTACTTTTTAGTGTTTTTAAAAGTACATAACTTCTCATGTAAAGATATTTCATTTTCTCCTCTGCAGCATCCATGCGTTACTTAGTACTATTAATTGTGTCCGGAATAGTCTGTATTTATTTAATTTGTTTCGAAATAACAGCTTGAAGAGGGTTGTTAAAACCATGACATCTTATCTGGAACAGAATTGTTCTTATTTTTCCGTTTAAATCAATACAGAGCAAGTTTCCAGGATTTAGTCAAGTAACATATTGCCTTTGGCCTTCATAAAAGTAACCACCGGTGAAACCACAAAGATATATAGGTGGGCAAGTGCTTAGATAGCAGAACATCGGGTTAAGTTTGCATGCAACGCCTCCATGACGGTACAATGGGCGTCGAAAGTTTTTATTTAAAGATAATTCTAGAGCTTCCAAGGTGAGGCGAGAGTGCTGTTAACATAACTGTTGCCAGGTCTGATGAATATCTGCATGGTCGGCTCTAAAATACAGACACGCATAAACAGGCGCGTTGATTTTAATATAAAAATGTTGGGAATTAGTTCCACAGGTCAATGGCAATAAAAAGAACAGTGGAAAACTATTATCATCGACCATAACTATTCAACTCGACAATAAATTACATGTACATTACAACAATTGAAAAAAAAAGTATTTTGCACTTTTTTATGATTGAGGATTCTCACTAAAACAATATAAATTTATAATGCCTTTAAATTTATAATAACCCCCACAAATTAAAACGTCTGCACTATGTTGTTTGGGAATTATATATAAAATAGTCTTTTCAGGCGTAAAAACTATGTATTTTGGCACTGTCACAATTATTTAATTTTAACATCAAAATTTAATTCATTTTAGTAGAAGGATTCACAATAAAAGCGGCCGGCATCGGCCAAATTTCGAACATCATACTTGTGTTTGTCACTTTATTGCTTCTTTTCTCGGCATCGTATTGAACTTTTCGATAAAGGAGACATAAAAGTATTTTGCACTTTTTATGCTTGAGGATTCTCACTAAAACAATATAAATTTATAATGGGCAAGGATTAAGTAAAATAGGTCCAATTATCTGTATCTTAGACCCTCGTGTTTGTTGAGGGCAGGTTGTTCAGTTCACTCATGGATGGCCTCTTGGGCTTTTCCGTATTTAATTTAAACGTAATTCATACAGAGCATAATTCAAATTTGACACACCACCAGCGTTTACTTAATCGTAACGAGTTCATTTTATATCATATTATAACAATGATTGAATGCACATTGCATGACAAAATATTTGGTAGATACACTACAAGTACAGTTTTCTGATAAAATAAAATTTATTTCGAATTTTATTTCTTTCCTTGTGGAACTGGAACAAAAACATTCAACTATTAATGACGTTTCTATAAAAGTTTCCCATAAATTGCCAAAATAACGGTACACTCTTAATGCAGTAAGGTCACACTGGTTCTGCTTGCTGTAAATATACTTTCTCTTTTAATAATCACTATACCGCCATCTTCCTTGTCTTTACTATGCAGCCGGTCTTGGTGACTTCAGCAAAGTTTTACTGTTGTCGCCTGTGTCTTTTGGATACCGACCGAAATGGACAAAAGCATATTTGAATTTCCCCCACGTAGCCAGTATTACAGCCTCCAGTACAGCCAGTATTAACACACGATTTCTTGTACTCATCATAAAAACACCCTGCACTTGTTAAAGCAGACATGAGGAAGACCGTCATCAAAACTGTCAGCAAGACGCGTTCCTTCATAATCAGACCTGCAATACAGTATAATATGTAACGTTTAGGTGTATACTACTTTCAACTTAATAACTGTAGGTGTTTATTTTCTTTTAGAACGCCTAATCTGAAGCTAATCCATTGATTCAAAATGATAATTGTTATTTAAATATTTGGCAACCTGTAAAAGGTTGTGTAAATATAATGACACAATCACATATAATTACTGAAGATAAAAATAACTAGAACATTGATGGATATTTAAAAAAATACCAAGATAAAATTCAGCTATATAAATTTAAATAAATTTAACGACTTAAAAGTTTTAAAAGTTTGTGTGTCAGCTAGCTTTGAGGCTTGTCTAATGAATATTTGGTCCTGGATCAATTAAAAATACATAAATATATTACATATTGCAGTAGATATATTGTTTGTTATCAGTGAGCATTAGTGTGAATGCCATTAAATGCGTACTTGAATATATCGAGACAGTTTTATATACGGTAAAAAATCTGTTGGTCGTTGGAGTAAAGTTATATTAACGTTTTAACGGTTTCACCTCTACTATTAGTTTATAATTGATCTTTATGTGATTTGTATTGAGATTCAAGGTAAATAATGAAAACCATTCCTGTTCGAGAAGCCGAATAGACCAAGTCTGCTTATCACGTGTTCACGGGTTGGTGTCCGATATATGATACAACATTTCAAGGCTATTTTCATTACGTTAACAGGCCTACCCAACTACCAGACTCGGCACCTAAGGATCCTGAATTAACCGGTATATCGGACCACACTGCCCGTTTTCAAGGTGTGTGTCAGATCGCATTTCGGAGTATCAGCCAGAACACCGACAGGATGAGCCCTGGCATGCTCGGCTGTCACCTTGATTGGATAGTAAACGGTTGTCGTAAAATCGCTATATGATTTTAAAACCGGGTGCATAAATTTGAAAGCCACCTAGATGAACCTAAGACTGCCACATTAATCTAATACAATGCAAAAAAGCCCTATCAAAAGTGGTTAAAACATTCAAACCGAATGTCGTAAAGTCCCCATATATCCCCATGGAGACAATAAAATAGAGTACTCTAAAGTAAGAGTACAGTTTAAGGTAGTTCAGCCGAGCGTGGATGAGCCCGCAGTCGTGCTACAAAATTTGTTCTAGGGTATGATACTCCGAAATGCGATCTGACACACACCTTGAAAACGGGTAGCGTGGTCCGATATACCGGTTAATTCAGGATCCTTAGGTGCCGAGTCTGGTAGTTGGGTAGGCCTGGTTAAGGAATGGAATGATTTTCTTTTATAAATGAATGTATGACGCTATGAATAGTCTATGTTTCCTAACCCAAACTCATTTCTGCATTTTGGAAAATGTTATTTGTATCAACTATCGAAATGTATTTGCTGCATTTTCCAAGTCCCCGTCCACTACACATGAATAGAGATCAATATCTGCGCCACCAGCTCAGATCAAGGCTGGGTACTGTGTCTGAGGAACGTGTGTCTCTTAAGTTAGCGGGTCTCGTTGACATACAGCATTCCTCGTTTTCTCTTTCCTGGTGATTTCATTGCCAGCATTCTTTGGTATTGCTTCTTCCCTCATGATGCACCATAGTTCTTCTCTAGGCACTCTGTCAATGGCCTTCTCCAGGTTAATGAAAAGTGGAATTGTCGTCCTTCCCGATATGTCTCAATTAGCATCCTCAATGCAAGGATGGCTTCTGACCTACTTTTTCCCGGCCGCTGGTCCCTACTTCGCCTTGTTGTGGCTCACTAGCTTTATGCCTCTGCCATTATGTGCATCACCTTCTTTCTTGTATATCAGGGTCAATGTACTTTTTCTCCATTTTTCTGCCATATGTTCCCCTTGGAGGAGCGACTTGAATCCAGATGTTAAATATCCAATACTTACCTCAAGGATGTTGTCCGGTCCAATAGCCTTGTCTTTTTTCGTCTACCACATTGTCTTATTTGTCTCGTCTCTTCTAATATCGGGGACCATAATGTCCCATGTATGCGATTTGTCGTTAAATGATAACACTCAGGATATAAGCTTTCGTCTAAAAATAAAGCAGAAACACGAGTCAAAGCACAGTCGATGTGCAAACGCTTACCGAGAATCTATCACTAGTAGAGAATTGGGCTCTCTGGCACTTCTCTAGACCTAATGGAAGAGACTTTTGTGAAAACTTCAGCTGCAAGTTAATTAACTGCCTGAAAGCCGATTTTAAGCCACCTCGCCCTTTACTCCTGACAGTTCATATAAATATGATTAAAAATTGTTATTTAACACTTGGTTGAACCCGCATATAATAATGTAGAGTGCTTCGTCAGGTTGATGTATGACGTATCATTATGTGGGAATAAAAATAATTAATTAAGAGCAGCAACAGCCTCAGGATACCTGGTACGTGCAGTACAAAAACTGTATCTGTGGACATTAGATGTTGAAGAGATTATTCAAATGACAAGTTAAGATTGCGTCCACTGCGCCTTGCTTTCCTTTTTTCAGTATGTTTAAGGGGATAACAGCTCTTCGTATGTAATCCAAGGAAAGGGGTAACTTGAATCCTTATTAATACCCCTTGGTAGATCTTCTTATGGGCAAAAAGACTCCGCTCCACTGTGTTTGCAGGTCAGAGAAGACTCGTACAATATAACGAATAGCCTAGGCAATAAAGATAACTATTAGTATCACATCGGGTGAGAAACGGGTCATATACATCTATCGCTGCGCAGTCCGCCGCTGAGATCAAGTAATTATTATCTCTTGATCTTTTTAATATAATTTTTTTATTGAATAATATTTTACAATATAAGACTCAACACAAAGTTGAAATTAAGTCACTGGCACTGTTCACAAAGTTATATTCACTTAGGTTTTTTTCAATTATTCTAGGGACATTTAGTTTCAAATGGTTTAAGAAAAATGCCTACTTTATTTTATGTTTTTATTGGTTTTATTGGTGTTATTTAGGTGGTTATATCAATCAATATTAATGACTCCTGTGTTGACACACTTAAGCGAGCTTTTGCTGCCAACCGGCATGTAAGGATGAAGCACACCATTAAAATATGAAACCTAATGTATTTAAAGTCTCTGAATGATTCTGTGAGAAAACATAGACATATCTGTAAAAATCTTGTGAAATATCAATCTGTCACCCTGGTGGAGGGTAGGGTATTGCAATCAAGGCCACTGCTTTCTGAAGTTACATTAAAGGCACTGCTATTATAAATCAACTTCAAGATCTTTGGCATAGGATGATACGTGATTAGAATGCAATTCAAAAGAAATATGTCTCAATATAACATGTACATCTATGCAGACTTTTCATCAGAGCAATACTATGTGACAATGGATGTTTTAGTCGAGGTAAGTCTTTTGTGGTGAAGGCATTTAACAATTTATCTATTGGTTTTTTTTTTTTAAATATTCTTGACAATAAAATCTCAATACTATACTACTACTACTACTACTACTACTACTACTACTACTACTACTACTGTAGTAGTAGTAGTAGTAGTATACTACAATAATGAAAATAATATCCAGTCTATTTCGAATGCATTTTGCCAACCTTGCTGACAATCACATTGCAAAAGTATTGTCTACGTCATTTTAGTGCTAATGAATAATTGCTGATTGCACGACGTTGCAACTTACATTATGGCTGATGCTCGGTCGCATTTAGTTTAATGGCTATGACTTCTCGCCTCTTAATGTTTATTTTCGCACGTACCTAGCACGTAGATAGCAGCTTGCGTTTTACGGCTACACAATTTAATGTAATATAATAGGAGCAATTTATTGGCGCAATATCCCTCAAAAGTTAACTTCATCTTATTCAATTATAAATTGAAATATAAGTTCACTGGGCCATCATATATCTCCATATATCTCAATTTTAAATTTCAACGTTTAATTACGACAGAAATGTTATGTTAATTTGATACACCGCTAGCCTGTACATTATGACGATTTCGTTTGATATATAATCAGTGCTATGACAATAACTGAATGCACATTTAGTGGCAAAAAATTGCTACATGAGTGAAAACCATTTTGATTAGTTGAATTTAATTTTATTTTGAATATTATTTGGATCTTTGTGAATAACTGGAGCAAAAACATTCAACTCTTGTTGACACTTCCATAAACATTTTCCAACATGTGGCCAAAATAACGCAAACTAAGTACAATAACACTTTCATTGTAGTCAGTTCAGCTTGCTCTATATATGTTTTCCCTTTGAGAATGGTTGCCAAATATTAATAGTCATCGTCCATGCATTAGCTGTGGCTTGTCGTGGTTTGGATTCAGTTACTAAGACTTTTTGGTTGTTTTACTGTATAAACTGTATCTATCGTTTTGGTACTTCTGGTTCCACAGGTGTACTTGAACAATAACATTTTTTGTAGGGTCTACCGTTGGAGTAAAATGTGGGCCCTCCGCAAGAGCCGGAACACCACGCACTTTTACACAATCCGCTCTCCATATCATAATAACACGGTGGCTGATCTGCATCTGTGACAGCGGACATGAGGCACACCGTCAGCAGAACTGTCAGCAAGACAAGTAGAGCCGCGCGTTCCTTCATTATCAGACCTGTAATATGAATATGTAACGGCTGTTTAAATGAATGTTTTTTTTTCAAAATGCATTTGGGATTTCTTTACTTGTTGAACGATTTATCTTCAGTTGAACTTTTATTTTTCTAAAGGGGTTTTAAAGATATAGCTAATGTACATGTATTTCGTAAAGCTTACCTTTATGAATAGCTCAAATAAGTGTCTCCTTAAGCTGTTGTCTTGGAACGCCTTCTTACAGCAACTTCGGTGTTTTTGTAAAACTATATCACGTCTACCCCATATATATGCAGAAACTGATAACTGGTTGAATTACTACAAAATCATATACATTGACATAAGATAAATAGTACTTACTCTGTCTTGGGCAGTAAAGTAGTACAGTAAGAGTTTTTAAAAGTACATAACTTCACATGGCAATATATTTTATCATCTCCTCTGAAGCATCCATGCATTGCTTACTTCTATAGATTGTGGCCATAATATTCTGTATTTATTCGAGTTGTTTCGAAATATCACCTTAAGGGGTTATTAAAAACCATGGGATCTTGTTTAAAACGGAATTAGTTCTACTTGCACGCACCGCAAGAGCGGGTGCATGGTAAGAGAGCTGTTAATATAACTGTTGCCATGTGAATATCTGCATGTTCGTCTCCGAAATAGTCCAGACACGTAGAGACAGGCTCTCTGACTTTAATGTAAAAATGTTCGGAATTAGTTCCACAGCTCAATAGCAATTAAAAGAACAGTGGAAAACCGTGGAAACAATTATAATCGACCATAACTATTCAACTCGACAATAAATTACATGTACATTACAACAATTGAAAAATGTATTTTGCACTCTTTTTTATGTTTGAGGATTCTCACTTAAAACAATATAAATTTATAATGGGCAAAGATAAAAAAGATCCAATTATCTGTATCTCAGACCCTCGTGTTTGTTCAGGGTAGGTTGTTCAGTTCGCTCATGGATAGCCTCTTGGGCTTTTTCGTATTTAATTAAAAGGGATAACAACTTCATTTTTTGGCTAAAAATGAATTTTCCTGGGGGAAAAGGCAATTTTCTTATACTTCCCAATCGTTAATGAATCCATTCCCACATTCAAACTTAGTCCCTGTTTTTTATTCTTAAAAGTTTGGTTTTTTGTAATATTCTCTTAAGAGATTATTACAGAGGTGTAGCCATCTATGACAATCACATATTCCAGAATAAATGCGTTAACTGCCGTTTTGTTGGTAAAATAGATTTTGTTTTATTTCTGTGAGTTGTTTGCAATGTATTTATAGTGAAATATGGATAACTTGCAAACAGTTGTTATTCCTTTAAACGTGCATATATTTCATGGTTACTGGTAAACTTCCCCGCTTCAGCTTTGGGCTACTTAAAAACAGCATTTCAGCAAAACCAGAGGCCATCACAGGACCACAAGTAGTAATGGACACTTTGAAAAAGTTCACAAAGTACCATGAAGATTATGTTGTGTTCCCGCCATGTTACTTCAACCCCTTTAATTGGGGCGGGGCTAAGACACATTGCAAGGACTTCAACCAGATGACCGACAGCGAGCTTCAGCGTTGTAAAGAACACTACCCTAATGCCTACACCATCACTTACCACGCCCAGTCCTGGGGGAGCGGTAGCAAAAATGTGTGATGATCTTAAAATGTTTCACAGAAATTGTAAATTACTGATAGTGTGAAATATTCGGATAAAATCACGTATAGAGTATCAAGTTCCATTTTTTCATTTTGATTGTGTCAAATTCTTATTCTGACTAACGTTTGCAAATATGAAATAATATATGGAATATATGATATACATGCAGTTGTATAAATACTGTATATATGGTATATCCTAATACTTCTCAGTTTTATGAACACACACTTCAGAAATAATAACCAAAACTGAAAACAATGAAGTTTGACTGGGAGATAGGGCACCTTGTCCCTAGATATTATAAGGAATTACTTACCGTGGCATGTTCATTCTTCTCTAGCCACTAATAGGTGTGTTAAAAATTTGCTAAAACTTGAATTCGAAGACAACTTATACATGTAACTGTCTCTGTGGAACCCAGTGAAGTTCTCCGTTAAGTGTGTTCATCACACAGCGGTGTTGCTTACATATTATGAACAATGAAGAGAGTAGACAAAGATTATGTTTTGGTTTACCATTATTAAGATTAAGCTTAAAGGTTATATATTAGGTCAACAGCTAACAGAGGGCAATGTAGAAGCTGTTTACCCTCATTAAATTAAGTTTGAAATAAAAATAAATAAAAAAATAAAAAAGTAGCCATTGATTGACTTGGAAAAAGATAACCAACACCATATCGATGAACATGTTGGACAGGTTTTCACACCCCCTCGGATTATTAACTGTGAAAGGATTACATATTATGAACAAATAGACCTGAAGCTTTCTCTTTTTTTATCAGCCAAACATCGTTAATAAAAATTGAACTCGCCCGTCCGTGTAAAGTACAATATTAGTTACCCGCAATGCGTCGGCGATGAAAATCGCAGCAGTCACAATTCTGTCACAGTCATCCTGTATGTGGCAATGGAACCAATATACCCAACCATATACCTAACGATTTGACGTGTTATATAAAACGAGGGGGTGGTGCAATATATGGCTTACGGATCTATTGTCCTCCAAAGTAGTAGGGCCTACCTGTATCAGTCAGGTCGAAGGTACTGGTAAAAGTTATTGCTGTAGATATTTCTCTGCCAGCTTTGTAGACGTCGGTTTTGCTTCTCTCATAATGTGAATATTGATCAGAAATAATCTTTGAAATAATTAAAATTTTGCATTTTAAGCTGGGTGTGTGGAGGTTCTGAAAACGTAATAATCGGACATAACCCAGTAAGCTTGTTCAGGAATATTCTTTTACTGTTGTACGAGAAAACTTTTTGTGGAAGAAATTTGCTGATAGCACCACGCTGTAGTTAATTTTGTCTGATGCTCAGTCGTGTTTAGTTTAATGGTTTTGACTTGTCGCTTTTTAATGTTAATGATGGCACATAGATAACAATTTGCATTTTACGGCTACATATTTAAATGCAATGTTAGTGATTTATTAGCGCAAAACTCCTCATGAAAAAGAATTATTCTAACTTCGTTATTTTCTCTAAATGCCAAATGTCGACACCATTTTATTCATCAATGAATTGCAATATTGTAACCAGCAAACGCGTGTACTGGTCCATCATTACATCGTTTGTAGTTCTGGTGACAATTAACGTCCATATATGTCAATTATTTGCTTCTGTACAAGATCTTAATTTCCACGTTAAATTGCGGTAAAAAATTATTTTAATTTGATACAGTCCTAGCGTTTGCTTCATCATGACGATTTCGTTAGATTTCATTGCAATGACAATGATTAAATCAAGCTATAGTAGCAAAATGATGACTACATAAATAAAACCATCTTGACATCTTGATCAGTTGAATTTTATTTTGAATATTATTTGGATCTATGACACTTCTATAAAATTTTCCAACAGATTACCAAATAACGGTATACCGTCACTGCAGTAAGTCCACAAAGTATAAGCCTAGCGTGCTGAACATGTCTTCTTTTTGGGAGAGATTACCAGCATGCTTTCGTCCATGTTTTAACTCTGGTTGGTCGTTGTTTGGATCCAGTAAACAAGGCTTTTGGATTGTTTTATATCGTGGGTCAATCGTTTTGGTTCATCTGGTTTCACAGGTGTACTTGTACAATAACATATTTTGTATGGTCTGCCATTGGAGTAAAATGTGGTCCCTCTGCAAGCACCCGAACACCACGTACTTCTACACAATCTGCTCCGCGAGTCATAATAACACGGTGGCTGATCTGCATCTGTGACAGCGGACATAAGACAGATCGTTACCAGAACCGTCAGCAAGACAAGTTGAGCCACGCGTTCCTTCATTATCATTCCTGTAATATGAACAAGAAACGCCTGTTTAAACGTTCAATACTTTCGTCTAAATGCATTAGCATAGACGTTTCTCTTTTTCTTGAACAGCTCATCGTTAATCTATTCTAAATTAAATGTTATTTTAAATTAAAATTCGCGAAAGGCTTCTCTAAGTTCTAGCTAATATATTTGATAAAGCTTACCCGTTATGAGTAACTCAAATTAAAGTGACTGCTTAAGCTCTTCTTTTGGTAACGCCTTGTTACAGCTACTTCAGTCTCTCTGAAGAACGAGATCACATCTACCCCATTTATGTCCAAAAACTGGAAACTGGTTTATTCGCCCCTAAATTATACACATTTCCAAAAGATTGATAGTACTTACCTGGTCTAGGGCAGTAAATTAGTACTTTTTAGATATTTTTAGGTGTACGTAACAATTTCTCAACTTGACAAGAAAGTTGCTAGGTGTACATAACAACTTCCAAACTTGACAAGAAAGATGTTAGGTGTACATAACAACTTTCCAACTTGACAAGAAAGTTGTTAGGTGTACATAACAACTTTCCAACTTGACAAGAAAGTTGATACCCCCTCTGGAGCATTCGTGTATTAGTAAGTACAATACTTTTGACCTGGTTGGATAAATATTGTGTCATAATGGCACAATCACAAAAAATTACTGAATGATACGAATAAGATTGATGGATATTGGAAACCAAGATAAAATTCAGATATAATTTCAAATAAGTTGAACGACTTAAAAAAATTTAAAAAGTTTACGTGGCAGCTAGTTTTGAAGCTTGTTTAATGCTCTTGTGATAAAATGACCCATTGAACGTTTGGTCTTGGATCAATTATAAATATATAGTGTGAATATATAAAATATTGCAGTAGGTGGGGTGTTTGTAATCAGTGATCGTGAAAATTAGGGTGCGTGTCATTAAGTGCGTATTTGAGCATATCGAGACAATTGGATAAACACTTAAAATTCTGCTGTACGCGTGCATGCTAACATTAACGTTTGAAATCTTTCACCTCTACTTTTCTACAGATAAATCTCATTGTTAATGTTTATTTGATTTGTATTGAAATTTCAGGTAGATAATTATGGCCACTCCTGTTTGGTTAAGGTATTTTATTTACCACCACATGGGCCTAGCCTGCTTATCACTTGTTCTCGTGTTTCTCAGATAGAATGTTAACGAATATCAAGCTTATTTTCATAACGTTAAAAAAAGGATTTTTTTTTTTGTGGATAAAGCTGACTAAACCAGGAAGTCCAAAAAGCTTTTAATATCTCTTCTAACCAAAACTTAATTCTGCATTTGAGAAAAGTACCGACTGTCTCAACTGTCGCATTTATACCTGCATTTTTCCAAGTCCCTGCCCACTACACATTAATAGAGTTCAGTATTTGCGTCATCAGCCCAGACAAAGGCTGGGTACTGTCTCTTTGAGGAACACGTGTCTCTTAAGTTTGTAGTCTTGTTGACATAGTGGCATAGTGACTACAGATTGGCCGCCAATACTGCTACAAAGGTTCGAATAGAACTATACCCCTAGAAAAAAAAGTGTCCGCCCCAATGTAACGTTAGTAAGTGACAGCATGCAGCGAATAAGAGCGGGGAGTGTTTTGTAGTGTTACTTTAGTTGATTGACACGACCTTATTGTACTTAAGCGAAGAATGTAATGTAGACGGAGAGAAAGATGTAAGAGGTTGAACGTAGAGGAATAAACTGTAGATAGCGTAGTTAGAAAGCGATAATAAAGAATATGGGAAAACACAGAAATTGTCTAGTTATTACCTCGCGCCACCAATAAGACATGCAAAGTCAGTAACGTCGTCACACCAACGAAATGCGTACAGAAAATCAAGTCATGAACCAATGTGCTTTATTCAGCCTCTAAAAGAAATTTTTTCACAAAAGTTTACTGATTGTACTACCAATAGATACATGTAAATAACCACCGTAAAAAACCAAAGCCACATTTAGTCTTTTGTACAGTATCTTCTTGATTAGAGGACGCACCTGTCGCGTCTGTGCGCGGAGTCAAAAAGTTCTGTAACCTTTGCGCAGTGATGGTGTTTCACATACGGTGCAAAGATAGTATGGGTATTTTTGTTTGCAGAGTTATCCCTCAATTATCCATTTAAGAAGATTCTTAATGAAGTTCTGATTTGGATCAGGTTAATGTGATGTATAAAGCATCCAACATTCCAGCTTTTTGCGACATTTGAAAATAGTCTGTCATAAAAAGACGCGCATTGCATTTCAACGAAAATTGAATTAATTTTAATTTAACTTAAAACCCGCCAGTTTCACATTTTTAGTTTTTATACTGTTAACTGAAACGTTGAAAACTACCATAACCGTCAATCAAGACAAGTGTATTCATTACATAAGTCGACAGGTGAAAGCAGAAATGCACAGTCGTCTTTTTGTTTCACTGAAAATCCCAGCGTTTGGAAGCACCCAGGCCATGGAGAGAGAGGGTTTGAATCCGGTCCAAGCTTACAATTCAGAATATCCAAGTGAAAAGTAAGATCCATTATTAGATTTTATTTCCTCATTATTTTACCTTAATGATTATCGAACATTGTAACAATTTAATAATCTGGGTAATGTTCAGGTGCAGTGCAGTGTACCACACATGCCCGCTATGCTGGCTACGTACGTATACCATATAACTATAGACTACCAATTGATCCCCGGTCAAAGTAGACAAGAATTTGGGTCTTAAATCTTTGTAAAGATCTAGAAGACTTACGTTCGGTTTAATGCTGCTTTACAAAGCTCTACCATGGAAGTATGTGTAGGGAAAAAACTCTTATAGACCATTCCCAGAGACTATCTTACTAACTTTGGATCGAACTGTCTCCGGGGGATTCTTGGGCGGTTTAGATGTTAGATGTGTGTCAGGCCTGCTGAGGCTGATATGGGTAATTAACTATCGTTTAGCAGCTTTAACTTAGTGAGCGTCCCAGACGTCTAAGCCGATTTGGCTGAAAGCAATTTAGCGAGGGACCCCGTGGAGATGGATCGATCCTGTTAGATCGATCTAGGGATGGGAACTCAGTCTTAGTCGTGCTATATGACCTGAGAAGTGCAAACTGTTGCCTGAATGGGGTCACACATGAATGGTGATAGCTGGCGGCACGCAGTCGTCAAACCCCGTCATCTGGAATGCACGACCTGATATCAAGGCACGGGGTTACATGGTTTTACCAAGCTTACGGGGTTGACACTTATCCTGTGGAATGTTTCTATTCCCTTTGCAAGATAGCTGACATGCACGCTTAAGAACAATTTTAATAACGCGTGACATATATTTTTGTATGTCCCAGTGCATTTTAAGTTAATTTAACCTGCAAGGAATACATGTCGCGAACTTGGTTTAAATTGTGGTTCAAAAGTTAAAGTTGGTGCCTAAGGGTTTGAAACACGATAGCGTGATGTTTGATAGCACTATGTGTACGAGGTGCCGTTGGTGCCTTTATGATATCTTTTTTAAGGTGACGTAAATCAGGTCAACTCACTGTGGGGAAATAACACAGTCGATGCACGCATGGCCTCATATTCGCAGCATGTCGTAATCCAAAGAGGACTTGCAAAGACAGCGACTACAGAATGGGGCCTGTCAAAATAGTTGACGCCAAAGGTGCCGGCTTAACAGTTTATGAGTGGGATAATGTCTACTTTCCCAACTGGCCCTGGTTAAAGGATGCCCACTTGAAGGCCCTTCGCACCATGCCGCTACGCGAGGACGACGTCTTCTTGTGTACCTATCCCAAGTCAGGTAAGAAAACCTGGAGCCATATACCTGGCCCAGTTTCACTCTTGGTACAAGACTTTAACTATAAATCAATAGTGCACCAAACGGGATTCGAAATGTTAGAAATTTTTTTTTCGTTTTATCCGTTTAAAAAAATGCGGATATATGCAATGCCATGTTGTGAGATAATGCCAGATATATATTGGGGGAGGGGGGATATGCTAATATGACCTGGTGACATAATAGTGGAGTTTTTTTAGGGGGGGGGGGTGAAAACTGTAGTATCGATCTCGAACAGATCTCCCTCACCTGAGCAGCTATCAACACCGTTTTAACGCATATTCAACCAAAACAACAACAAGAACTACAATCTGGTACCTGGATATTTTTTTAAATGCTCATTTCTGCTTTAATAAGTAAGCAGCGAAATAAGGCCTTTGTTTATTGGGATATCGTAATAGGGGGCTCATATCTCCTAAACAAAATCATCCAAACCCATCTGCTGGTACAGGATTATAATTCACACGAGTCGTGAACCATGCTAATTTTTTTTTTTTTTTTTTTGATAATGTCGTACCTAAGCCTAGATAACATTTGCCAAGCGATGTCTGTACTGTGCTCGTCTGCTGCTCGTAAATCCCATTCCCTACGGCGGCTTAACTACATATACACATTGGCCGTGCATTTTTTTTGCTCTACAAGTGTTTATTGTTATTGGCGTAATATTAAGATAAACATAAAAGAAAAATGGGGAAGCCATTTTACCAAACGTATTGCTTTATTAAGCCTCGAGGCCCTTTACACGAAGCTAATATTCTAGAGCAATAGTTGGTGTTGTAGTCGACTACCAAGAAAATGCCTAATATTGAAATAGATGCAGAATGGCAGTGTGATTTTTTTAAATATCAGTTTTAATATTTGTTCCTTTGTGAAATCTGGCTCATGGCGACGGTCAAAGGATCCATGCTTGGTTTGACTGTTAATAATTTCTAGAACAGCCCGTCTTTTGTATTTTATCATAGTTGAGATTGGCGAGAAATTAGCTTTGTTTCACGAAAGAAGCAATACTGTCATATTATCATAGATTTGTACTATATTTTACAGGCACGCACTGGGCCCATGAAATCTTAGACATGCTTCTCACAGGGAAAACAGATAAGCACCAACTGCCCACCGCCCCTCTGGCTGGAATGACCATGGACTATATAGAGCACGAGCTAGCCTCTCCCAGAATCTTCAACAACCACCTGTATCCCAAACACATGCCAGAGGGCGCCACAGACAAGGTGAAGGTCGTCTGTGTTTCTAGAAACCCCAAAGACATCGCAGTATCCATGTACCACTTCAACAAGGTATCTCCTGAAATGGGCTACGATGGCGAATGGAGCGATTTCCTTCCGCTTTTTCTTGAGGGAAAAGGTATGTGATCTTTACTAAATGACAGAAGACGGGATTTGGACAAAAGTTAGGCAAATTTACAAAATTTACATGACCATTGTTTTGACCTTATAGACCATAGCATTCAAACTATTAAAAAATTAAAAAATATTTTTACTCATTAATTTTTGTTAGCCATTCAAATTCAAACCCTTTAAAAATGACTTCAGTAAGCATCTTGGAAGAAAAGGTATGAGTTAACAAAAGAAAAGGTTCAGAGGAAAAATGAGGGCTTTTACGGAGCCCCGCAGGGGTCATTCAAATTTTTTTATCTCGTGCGCTCGACTTACTATCTCGAGCGGCCGACTTACTATCTCGAGCGCTCGACTTACTATCTCGAGCGCCCGACTTAATAACTCGGGAAAGTTAGTAAGTCGAGCGCTCGAGATAAAAAAAAAAATTTTTGAGTGATCTCTGCGGGGCTCTGAAGGATTTGGAACCAAATGATGCAAAAAAAGTTGGCTCCATCGGCAAATTTTAAAACCTTTTTGACCATTTTTTACCACTTTCTATTAATTATTTATTGTTAATTTAACAATGTCGCGGATTTTTTGCAACTTTAATGTTATTTTGCAGGACAGTGACATCCAGGTTTAGAATTACAAGTATAAAATAGCTAAAATAAGTATTGACTTTCTCTTTCGGCCAGTATGTTGTTTCACACCTAAACCAAAGTGGATAATTGCATGATATTTGTTGTGGTCCAGGCATCTATAACTCCTGGTGGGAGTACACCTTGCAGTGGTGGAACGCGGAGAAGAAGAATCCAAATATCTTGTGGCTCACCTATGAGGACATGCAGGAGGTAAAGCAGACCATTAATAAATAAATGAAGAGAGAAAGAAGAGTGGAGAGAAAGAAATGAATGCACGTATGAATTAATATCTGAATACATGACTAATTGAACGAGTGAAATAAAAAATTAATAAGTGGAATAATAAACAAATGATAAATATAAAATTGAATGACATTGTTGTTAAATGGTAACTATTAAAGGGATCATTCAGATTGAGAAGAGCTGAGTGCTAGTAAGACCGCGACCAAAATATGGCGGGCACAGTAATTAAATATCGGCTCAATTTAGCCGGTTGAGGGACAACGCGTGGGATGGCGTGGGATGGCGTGTGAGGGGCGGAGAAACCATTACAGGATTAGCGGTCTTCCTTTCATGTAGGGCCGCCATATTTAGCTCGCGGCCTTACTACATTGTATTACTCGGCTCTTCTCGATCTGAATGGTCCTGAAGATTTGTCCTCAGCGAGTTTAAGTATATGCACTTAAAATTAAAAACCATCGTACTACCAAAGTGTAAGTTAAAAATACCATAGAAATTATAGATAATAATTGAAATATTTGCTACCTATGACTGGACTTGAGTGAATAATATCCACATATCCAATGCCACTTTTACATCTAGTAAAGTAAAGAATCTCGGTGCCGATGACAACAACGTAATAAAACATGCCATTATCTATAGTATTTATCTACTGCATGTATACTTATACAATACCTAGCCGTTAAATTTCTGAAACAGCCATTTTAAAGAGACAGGCGCTTTGTCAAAATCAGTAGTGTTATTTTCAGTATAAAGCAGTAATTATGTACATCAACTTCTAAAATCGTTTTTGTTTTTCTCCAATATCTCAATGTCTGTATGTTCTTAATGCCCTCATCATTAGAGAACAATTCATTAAGTATTTATATATATTTATAAGTTGGTTAACAAGCGCGACCGACCCTAAGAAATCAGATATATTGGCATCTATATATTTTTCTTCAAATGGAAAAATTGCATTGGTTAGGTATTTAAGTTGGAGAACCCTCAGGTAAACCTTAATGTTGCTGCTTTTATGCTCTTGAATTGTCCAAACTAGTAGGGTTTTAAAAAATATAGAATTTTAAGGACTTGTTTCTTTAACTTCAGGATTGTTTCCATCAAATCAAACGCGTGGATCAGTTTCTGGACACAGGGAGAACCTTGGATTTCATGGAAACTGTCAACAAACGCTGTTCATTCCAGTCTATGACGAAATCTCTCCAAGCACAGCACACGCGTTTCTTCAGAAAGGGTTCGTATTTGACACATTTCAGAAACTGGCCAAAGTTTCTTTTGAAAGTGTCTCTGACAAAGACATGATGAGAGCCATGCATGTTATAGAACAGGGTGACAAAAACTTGAAAATGATATCTTGTATTACCGGTTGGACAAACTTGTACCCAATTAGTTATCTAATTTCTTTCCTATACAGTTTCTGTAACGTATTACGATAATTCATAGGTTTGAACCACGGTCAAGTAATGTTTGAAAGCAGCCTTCGTAAGCTATAAATTCTGAATTTTCCTGTCGTAAACAATTTTAGCTACAATCAAATTTCATTGCTTTCTAGGTGAAGTTGGAGATTGGAAAAACTGGTTCACTGTTGCCCAAAACGAGGAGTTTGACACCTTTCACCAACAGAAAATGAAGAATTCCGACTTCACTGTCAGATTTGAACTTTGATTTTCACCTTTCTTAAGTTTTACCAATGCTTTGTATCTATTTACACGTTTCTTTATTCACATAATGTATTTAATCGTTGCTTTAAGGCAAACTATGCATATTGCATTTTTTCACAATTGTTATAGCCTTTAACATCAACATTCCTGCGGGGAATTCCATATATTTATCCTTTATAGTCTGGAGAAAAGATTTATGTAAGAAATATGCACATCTACTGATATGAATAGAATGAACAATCGACATCTTCTAACGTCGGTGACGGAGGTTTTATAATTGTATGCACAATCTTACCCTTCCAGCACAAGCTGCCCCACATAAGACATTCCTTATGCGCTTTTTATTTGATGCGAATTTCTTCGTATCGACTGTTATTTGTTATTATAGGCCTATTATGCAAGTTTACTGATATTTGTGTATGATCATTCATCGTGAAGGCTGTGCTAGTTTTAGATAAAGCTTTGTGTAATTGAGAAAGCAACAGAACTAGAATCTTTTTTTATTGTGTTTTGTTGTAAAGCATGTGACATGCAGGTGGAAAAGGACAAGTCAGACACAATGGGACCGTTCACCATGACTTTTGTCGACGTAGCTAATGCGCACAACAGTAAATCTACGGGACTCTTGCTGAATACAATCAGATTAAAAGATCACTACACCTCCTCCTGGCGTTGAGTTGATTATAGAAATACTGGCTATTATACAAGTACAATGTACAGATACGTTTCATACGTTTTAAGCCACCTCAGGCCAAACAACGAAGTACTTCACGTATGCTAGAGAGCATGAATGTCATTGAGAGACCATTACTGGATTCCTTTCATGTTGGTCCGCCATATTTAGGTCTCGGCCTTGCTAGACCTCGGCTCTTCTTTATATGAATGTTTTCTTACAGTACATGATGTTTTATCATCATTTTTACATGTCAGGAAGCCCCGCGGCCCTTGTGATTGTCATTACAGAACTTGTTTCCATTGCTGAGATGAATCCTTATCAAATTATCACATTTTGTAACTGATTCACATCATATGGCGTCACCCCGTGGTAATTTCAGATTACGATTTGTGTAGAACCAACAGAACATGAAAAGTTTTTTGGGTGATTCACACGCTGACAGAATTACTGCAGTTCCAACGAAAACCAGTTTTAGTAAGATTCGAGAACAGTACGAGGTCACAGATTACCGGTCGTTGACCTTAAAGAGTTAATAAATCTCCCTGTCATGTTACAACATATTATGCCTCCAGGGGTATGAGCAGACGATTTGTTAACAAAAGAGATTATACTGAGTATAAAGCCGGGTACATCTGTAGCCTACAACGTAACGGGAATAGGAGGCTGACAGTCTGTACTTAACCTCCGACATCAGGGGCTTCTAAACTACATGTAGGTTACAAAATTAAAGTATATCAGGCCTGCCNTATTCCATATAGAGTCCCTTATGTTCCCTAACTTATTACTAAGCCTCCGGGCGTGGCAATTTATTTCATAGTTTTATTCATTAATTCACTCATTTGATCAAATTATATAATGACAATCTTTTACAAAACTAACTCTCTCCAAGTACAAAAAATCACCCCCAATGTCTTCAAGTGGTTTTCACGATGTTAACGCTTATAGAATGCTGACTGAGTTCGGATTATGCAGCGGAGACTCACGTCCCCGTTTCTTTAAGGCCGGGTCACACTGCGCTTGCGACCTTTTTGCAACCTTTTTGCAACCACAAAATCTGGCGGTCGCTTGCGATCACTTTGCAAGATAATTAAGAAGCTGTGGCCAATTTTGATCGGCAAGCAGTCGCAAACCGGTTGCAACAAGGTTGCCTTATGGTATGTGCAATCTCTTATGGACCATCTTCAAGTTATAGGTAACCAGTCGCACACTGTTTGCCGAGCGATACACAACCTGTCTGCAACCACTTGGTGACCGAAAACCGGTTGCAGGACTGTAGCAATCGCTTGTCAACTGGTAGCAGCAAGGTCGCTCAGAAGATATATGTTGCCAACTTGTGACAGTAGCTGCTTTCCCATAAATTCCTCTCTCAAAAGACAAATGTTGTAGTAAAACGACTCCTTTTCAAAAAGACGGGACTGCTATAATCATTGACTTTGTTTACCTAAGAGGTAAAACGAGTAAAAAAATTCGAAAATACTGGGTACACCCGTGGATTGCAAGACGCCCCTTGTAAGGCGATTACAAACATTTGATGAAAGAAGTTCGACTTGAAAATCAGGAAGTTTTCCTTTCCTTCCCAAAAATAGAATTAACAATGTTTTGTGAACTTTTGAAAAGACTACACCCTTACCTAACGAAACCAGTGCTGCAATAAAAACATAAACTTGCAAACGTTTTAATCCTTATTAATCTCATAATACTCTTTAATATTTTCTTGTTCAAATACTTGGTCTCTTTGAGGTTGCAAGGCCTGTGCAGTTACGGTCACACTGAACAAAAAACCTCTTTGTGACTTGCAACTGTCACCGGTTGCAAAAAGGTCGGCGACCGGTTGCAACAACTCGCAAAGTGGTTTCCAAATGAACGCTGGGTCAATATCCGGTTGCGCCGGTTTTCGGTGCAGCACCGATAACCTCCTGGCGACCGAAAAACCTACTTGTGGTATCCAACCGGTTGCTAACAGGTCGCCGACTGCTTTGCAACTGATTTGCAACCGAATAAGTGGTTTTCCCTTTGTCTTTTTATCCTAAGCGTTTGCCACTTACAATACAACGTAATTAAATCGTGACAAGTCATGCGCATCGTGTACTTTTTACATTCTCATCCTTGTAGTGAGGATACCAAGCACTGGGAAGATGTTAAATTGTTTGTGTTGAAACTATTTTTATTCAGGTCTATTGGACACATTTTACGATTTGTTCAATTATTTGTGGATAATTTTGTTGTTGAAATTATGATATTAAATAGCAGTTATACCTTGCTGATTAAATTGCTTTAATTTTCCGTTTTCTCTGCATTCGTGTATTTGTTTCATTGTTTACTCTGATAATATGGCTTTGCAAATTTTAAATAACATACAGCTATATATAATTGAGGTTCTCGGCATTTTACCTATGATTTTCGCAAAATGATAAAATAAATAAACGTAGCGTCAAAAAATCGTAAATTGCTTTTATCATCACATTTTTTTTTTTTTTTTTTTGTTTCGTAAGTGTGAAATACCTGCCTGGTATATGAAAGCCTTGGCGATTGGTATAAAATATTGCCAACAAATGCAATTTATGTTTTCTTTTTCTAAAATATTATAATTTGTGACCTTGATATTTAGAAGGCTTACATAACAAATTATGAAAAAGAATTTGCCCAAATAGACCACCATCCTACGCCTATTTTATTGCAGTCGCTTGCAACCTTCCTGCGACATATTTTCGAACGCCTGCGATCGGTAAAAAAACCTGTTAGCGACCAAGATACTAAAGACCGTCAATCGACCATGCAGTTACAACTGCAACCTTCTGGCGACCTGCTGCCGACTACTTGCGACTGGTAAAAAACTTGTAAGCGACCAGTCGACTAAATACGGTCAATCGACCGTGCAGTTGCAAATGGTATGCTACTAGTTATAGCAACCTGCTGACAACCAAGAAGAGACTGATAGGCAACCTTTAATTTACCGATAATTTTCATCTTTAGTCGCACTGGTTGTCGGTGCACAAAAAATGGCCTTCGTGTGTCACTTATCGCAGGCGACCTGTTAGCAACCTTATGAGATCACTTTAAAACCTATGGCAACCTCCTTGCGACTGAGGTTGCAAAGAGGTTGCCAAAAGGTTGCAAGCGCAGTGTGACCCAGGCTTTAGAAATACTGAATACTTATTCGTTGATAAACTGAATAAGGTAGTAACTAAATTATTCTAGACAAGAAACAATTAAAATGTCTCAGTGGGAAGTACTAAGTCACTGTGATAAAATGTTTATTCTTTAGGTCGTTATATTAACGGTAATTAACGATCGATTTGAAACACATTGTTTACTTTTAATTTGTTCATATACATGTTTTCCATGAATTCAACCAAAATGACAAGATAAGAACGAAAGAACAAAAATCTAATCTCACTTGGACTCATTTGAATAACTTAAATGCATCACAAAATTTACCATCAATCAATCTAAATAAGTCCGGCTCTTTTAAGTAACAGGCAGTTACGGTTGTTTGATCGTCATCAACAATATTTTGGTTTAGCAACTCCTCAAATATATTCTTATGAAGATCAACATACGCCTCCACCGCCCTCCGAGTCCCTCCAAAGAAGCCACCAGCAAAGATTGGGTCTTTATTCACTTTATATTCTTTTTGAATGCATTCCAGTCTTTGTAGCTGACTTCGTCGTCGTAAAATAAAGATTACCCGATGATCGTCTGAATCCATGATTTTTTGGGGAAACCAAAGAGGTGACGGAGGCACGCGCCCAGGTTTACCTGCACCGTATCCAAAATCAATCCAGTAAAAGAACTTAGTATTAAAGCGACCGAATTGACTGGCTTTTAAAAGTAACGGTGCCTTGGAATTGGTTACGATGTTGTACCACGGGCAAAATCCTTCGGGGTGTTTCAGAAGTTTGTGACCCTTTTTAAATTCGTCTGAGGCCATGATAGTGCTGATTTGGTCCAAATATTGGGCGCAGTGTAATTCCTCTTTGGAGAGCGAAATAATTTCCGTTTTGTCCATCATGTTCGCTCTCATGACTTCCACTCGTGATCTGATTGCCTCAGGAACAAACACGATAAAGTTCGACTGCAGCGACAATATGCTTTCGGCGTAAGTGAAATATTTGTCATTATCTCTTTTATATCTTGTCCAAGAGCCCCGCCCTATGTCAAAAAATCCAGTAACAAAGGTAACATCGGCATCTGAAATATATATGTCCATATTTGAACGCATCAAATGATTAATAATGTTAATTAATGTTAATTAATTGATTAAGTAATATCAATTATTTATTGTTAATACGTCAGATGATTGTGTTATAAAGATAATCCTCATTCAAAATTGAGTGGCATCCGTATCGTTAAGTCTACAGTGTGTTAGTTGTGACGCGTGTGTTCTTTTCATTTCTTGATGAACATTAGTTTTATATTTTCTTTAAAGTTCAACCAATCTTTTAAAGTAGCACCTGTGCCATAATGGTAGTAATATTTTTACCAACTTTTCGGCCCTAGGTTACATAGGAAATGTGCTGATAATGTGTGTACCTACTCGTAGCCATTATAACACTGCAGTCGGAGGATCTTGGTTAAATAGAGGTACATGCAATTTCTCTCATGATTGTGTTTGCTGTGCTTTGTGATGTGGTTTGATTTGGTTGACGCTTTGATAATGTACTAGTATTGAATGACAAGAACTAAGGCTACCACATTACAATACACGTGCTAGCAAAATAATACATGTGCAAACCACATGTATGAAAACAAAGTGAGACATTCACTACAGCATATATGCACTAGACCTAAGGCCTCTTACACGGTTGGCACAAACTACCGGTGGTAGACTTAAAGCGTCCATAATAGCTTTTGGTCTTTCTAGCGTCAGAAAATCGGTCTACAGTTGTTTTCAGTATACTGTACTAACCGACAACGGTGGCTTCATCTTGGTCCGAAAGTTCTGGGACATCTGCAGGTACAGACGAACGGCCACCCATGTCTGCCAACGGCGTGGGCCTCTTCGTTAACAACGTCACCCCAACCCGTACTGCACTATAAGGCTGCTAAGCTATCATTCTAGCCTCTAGGTGTCCAACCACAAGCTATGAAATCCCTATCAAATTGACTTCAGTTTCGAGTTTGAAGCTTTGGAAGATGTCTTGTGTCTTACCCGAAGCTGTTCGTATAATATGTTTGTAGTAATGATGCACCGAGGAATGCTAAGTACGCTGACCTATATAGACGGCTCTCAATAAAAATAAACATATAACCCCGATAATGTGGTAGCTGGGGGTACCACTGTACTCATCACACAAAACGCATTCAGGCGTTTAAGATGAACTGCGCCAAATGTGATTCCTTCAGCATCGTGTATGAAGCGAAACAAAATGTGCTACTTCTCTAGCACAATCGAAATGCTGAATTTTTGAAATCTTAGGCTCTATTCCCATAGATTTTAGATCGATCTATCCCCGCGGGGAGTCTCACTAGATTACTTTCAGATAATCCGACTTAAATGTCCGTCCCGCCTACATGTACTACAAGCTGTGCAGGGGTAATTAACTTTCGTGTCCGCCCGGCTGACAGCTATTTAGCGTGAACCCCCAGGGAGTTAGGTCGATCTAAAGAAGGTCGATCTAATCTATGGAAATGGGGTGCTACTATCCCAAAGCTCTCCTCTGACAAATTAGCAACCGGATACAGCTATAACCTATTTAATTGGTAGTTTTACCAATCATATATTCCACCTGTTTACGAAATTTTGTCACGACTGTGGCTGAATATTGAGACAAAACCCGTCAGGCGTTTCCCCTAGAATCTAATACATTTGCTGATAATGCTATTCCAAAGGAAATGGTTTAAATCTTACTAAACGGTGAGGAGAGAGGTGTACCAGTATCACTGTTCAACATTTTGCTACAGGTTTATTTTTCAGGTATAACCTTATACAACTAGGTGACCAAGACTGTGTGTCCATTATTCTCAATTTCTTTCGACCTGTTATTGGTTTGAAAAATATTTTTTTAAAGATCGGTTGGGCTAAGACCATGGAATATACAAAAACAGACACGCTCTTCAAGGTATTTTCAAACGCATTTAAAACTGTTTTCTATTTTGTCACGAATAACAACATCAATTTGCAATGAGAATTTCTTTATCAACATTTGTTTGGTCCATGAGCCATTCGTGTTAAAATCGGGGGTTCGCCCTTTTTGTCAGGAAAAGGTCCTTTCTGGGTAAAATTTGAGCTAGGTACACAAAGTTTTTTTCGGAAAAAGAATCCCTCTTTTGAAATTGCTGGCTACGGGCCTGCGTTGTGGAATAACGTAGGGAGATGGTCGTAGGCCTATTTCTTGGCGTTCAAATACTGATCAGTGCATCTGAAGGTACATTTTGTATAGTTAATTGTTAGTACATTTCCAAATGAAGCCAGGGTCCTTAAATGAACCACCAGCTGATCACACACCCGCTTCTTCTTGACACAACACCTACAATAGCACTGTTATTGTATCGTTATTACATTCTTCAGTATTTACTACAAAATCTCGGTGCTGGACCAATATTATTCCCGTGCATTCGCCCATCAAATAAAAATGTTTTTTCAATTTTTGTTTATCAGTTCAACGTGGATTGTCTGTGCGGGTAAACACGCTGTTAGGGCCCGGGTGGCTGCCAGTATGAAGGACCGAACGTTGACCCAAAAGTCACATAGGGGAATCTCTGAATTGTGCATGTTAGTCGTTTATTTCTTTCTTTACACAACTGCGCAATTGTCCCCTCACTTCTCCTTTTCGAAAAATAAACATTTTCTCCACATAAAGGGCCAAGGGGCAGCGCTAATCTTACGCTGAGTTAACTCTCAATGCTCGTTACGAACGCCGTTTTGATGACATAAAACACGCGCTGAGAATACGACGTGACGCAGACAAAAGCTAGTATTGTCTTCGATAGAAAAACAGATGCAGTGTTGATTGAAAACTATATAAACCCTCGTATTTACAATCTTGGGGCAGAGTAACCTATGTTAATCTTGGGATTATTATACATCAAAATGCTGTCTAAACGCGGTTTTACTGATTTTGTGATACTAGTAGGTATATCAAGATGAACGAAAAGCAGCAACAAACCAGCGCAACCGAGGCAATATGTAAAAGAACTTCGAAATTCGGCGAGTCATCTACATTTTACAGTCTTGAGTTTTAGATGGTAAAGATTTTTTATTTTACTTTTTACAAGTAGGCCTTTTTATGCTCATCAGGCTACGATGTCTATTAAAACAGAAGAAAAGCACGATCTGCTCACGGTAGACTTCACGTACCCAGGATCTATGGGACGATCGCCGATAACGAAGCAGAAACGCAAACTTTTGGTCAAGCGCGTGCTAGCAGAGGAGAGAAACTTTCTGGCTTACGAACAAAAGTTGTCCTTGATCGAGAAAAACACGGTGAACGACCTTGAGAAGGAAAAGCAAAAACTGCACACAACTTTGGAAAAACTGACGGAACACAAGCCGATATTGCCGCGCAGGAGAACGCGCAGCGCTTCCAGCTCGGACGCAAACGCCTTACCTGTTGCGGGAGTCGAGCGCCACCGCAAGCCGCAGCCGGAGCAACAACCAACGCTCTCACCGACGCCGTCGTTTGCTAGACTTCAAATAGCGATGGTCGCCGCGGCGTCGATGAGGAACAGCGAGCAGTTTTTACCGCCTTCTGCGCCACCGCAGGCCCCAAACACAGCCTGGGCAGAACACGAGGGTACAGAAGGGTTACTATCAGACGCTATTTCCACAGGGACGCAATCATTTTCTAGGGGACAATTCTCCTCACAAAAGTCCTCACGAGAAAACGTATTTGAAACGAAAACAAACGGTTTTAATTCTTCCTCAAATAATGCCAAAACCAAGCGCCCCGTTCGTAGCCTATCTGACTCCGACTTCCCTGGCATGGCGCAATATCTAATTCAGAAAACTTGTGACAATCTTTGCCTGTCGCCAAGAATCGCACACAGGCGTTTCGCCGCCAGAGCGAACGCAGTGAAGACACCCTCTCCACTGACCAAGTCCCACGACCAGGTTGACGGCGGGAGCAGGCCATGTCAATCGCCAAAATCGCCTCAGCAGCAGCAACAGTCACTGCAGCAGCAGGTGAGGCGAGAGGAGAGAAAATCTCCCTTATCTGAAAGTCCTTCAAGTCCTAAGCCATCAGCAGCGTCGCTACGGAAAACGTTCGTCCGCTCTCGGAGCTGCTCCGACATCAAACAGCTTCGCAGCGGTGTGCCGGCAGGTGGGCAGGCGGCGGGTGGGGGTCCCTCTCACGTTCACATCTCCCCCAAGACCTCACCGTCACTGCCCAAGAGGTTGACAGTAGCTATCAACATTCCCATTGACAATACTACCAAGGAAGCTGCTCCTAACAGTCCCACAAGTCCGCCAAGTCCTCTCACCCACACTGGGGAAACCATTAGACAACAACTTGACAACGAGAGGGAGAGAATGGAGAAACTTAAGGTGAAAATTGCTCAGTTTTTCGGAGAGGAACAAAATGAACATTTCCCTGCGCTTCGCGAGAGGTCGAACACGATTATTGGACTGGCGCGTCCCTTAAAAAATAAAACGAACGGAACTTATTGACATTTTAAAACACTCCGATTTTGTCTAGAAGCGTTGCTATTTTTTTATGTCATAAGTTATTCATTTGACTTACTGATAAATACATGTAAGCTTTTTAAATTGAAGCCCTTTATCTTAAACGGGGCCACATATAGTATATAGCAGCCAGCTCATTACTGTTATCATTTCATCGATTAAGTCGAAAATATCTTTAAACCCGACATTCTCTATCGTAACAAATTGGCGCATAGACATACATAGCTGGGTGTTTTAAACATTCAAGCTTCATTTTTATGTAAATGCCATAGACGTGAAATGTGGACATTATTTTCAAATATACCAAACAGCAGACACGCTATGACGCAGTTTCAACTGAAAACTGTAATAATAAACCTGAACCACAATACCGTCTGGAATGCTGGCGTTTTTACTGAGTCTGTAAGGAATGGAAATATTGAAATGCCCCCTGTTACGCGAGCTTGACCGGTGCCCAGTGACTTACTGACCAATTTTTACACCCATTGTTACGCGTCTCTTTCACTGTCACGCTCCAGTGGAGGAGATGCATGGCTGGAAAATAAGGAAATCCCAATAATAAAAGTGAAGTTGTTAACAAGGTGTGGATACTTGAGATGAGGTGGTCAAAATATAAACATGTGCAACGTACATACAGCGTGAACCCAGTTTTCAGTAAGGCCAAGCAGTAATTTACTAGTTGGGAAAGGAAATCTACATATGATTTAAAAAACGCTATAATTTCCATTAGTCGCGGCTCTGGTACTACCCTTAGTATCAGGGCACTATACAGCTGCACCTTTTCACGTGAGCTGGTCATACCGGTCTACAACCCAGATTACTGGTACTAGCATCATTAAAAGAAATGTGCACTGGTTTGACGTCATACCTAGTCACTAGGCGCCGTAGACTGGCAGACGTCACGAGGCCGAGTGCCACGTGCTTTGAACATCAGTTTTCTTGAACATATATCAGTATGACTTCATGCTCATCCACTCGTTATATAATACTACAGAAATTGTAGGCTCTAGCATATATTTTCACGATTTATATAATTAAGTTTTGTTTTATCATCTCTTCCTTTCCTTTACATGGTGAATCTATTTAACTTACAAGAATTTTATACTCTATTAAATAAATAATAACAATAATTATTATTATACAATAAAAGACTTCAACTGCTCTGTCAAAATTTAATTTATTGTTTCTCATTAACAAAATTACCGTCAACAATAACATATTTGCAAACATGGAAACTGGAATCCAGCTGTCCTACATGTATCATCATTGTTGCCCAGTCAACTCTTCATTATATATAACATGAGACAAGATCACATGAAGAAGAATATGTTCTCATCCCCAGAAAGCACATTTAAATAAACATAATCTTATCCATCCAAACATATCATCAGTATTTATCAGTAAGGCTGTAACCGTGTTAGTTGGAATAACAGCAGTTTTTCCTGACGCTAGTTAGACGTATCCTGAAGACTGTACAGCTATCCATTTTCATCTGCACTTGCTTGTGTATGATGTGGGTTAGACAGTCTGATCATCAGGAAGATGGAGTGGCCATCACCATTAGGTCAAACTGACCATAAGATTATTAGGTCATCCACTTTATTAGGTCAGGCTCAGGGTTAAACTGACCATCAAAACAAGGTTAAACTGACCTAAGGTATGGGTCAAACTGACCACCATGAAAAGGTCAAACTGACCATAAGATTATTAGGTCACACTGACCATTTTAGCAGGGTCAAACTGATCTCCAAACCAGGTCAAGATGACCACAACCAGGTCAAACTGACCATCACAGGCTAGACATCCAGATAACATGGTCAGACAGACCATTTTAGTGGTGTCCACTGGATCATCAGAAGTAGGTCAGTCTGGTCTGTCCATCTTTGGCCCCAGGGTTCCTCTCGTAGGTCAGCTTGACCCTCTTAGGGGTGTGAGGGGTCATCACCACACAGTGTGGAGGGGGGCAGATGGACTCCTCACTCTCTACAAACAAGGAGACATTTGTTAAAAGAAAATCAATATTTACAATAGCATATTGTGCAAGTTATGAGTGTCCTTCTGTATAAACAACTGAGAGGTGGTCACCTATAGCAAGATGCATATAGAATACGAAGTCTGATGACCACGCGCAGGATGTTGAGATGGCTCTTAGAAGAAACAGCCAGCCACATGTGTGGAGTGAGTGTGTCAGAGCACCTGTCTGGTTAAGAACACACCGACTGCCACTGGTTTGGTGTTTACTGTACATAATCTGTGTATTGCACTCTCATCAGATTTTATCTACCCCTAAGTTGGCTATACAGTTTTATATATTATGAAAGTAAGAATGATGATATTTTCCCTTCAAATCTGTATTTTCTGAAGCCAACAAGCAGTTTTAATTATATCTGACAGACAATTTTATGACATTTTTATTTCAAAATGAGAATGGTAATAAAAAGGTTATTGAGTCAAAATACTGCAGTATTGCAGGAAAGTAAGCACTGATGAAGGTGAGGGGGGGGGGGGGGTGTCAAGTACCTTGGGACTCATCGGCACTACTAGAGGGCACCTGGTGGTCATCCAGTCTTCTAGGACCACATGTGCTGTACTGGCCAGGTGAGTGTTGGTCAAGTCTTCTAGGACATCTGGGAGAGTCTGTGTCAGAGTCCAGGTCCATGGGCGGAGATTCATTATGTAGATGAGGTACAGCACCTGGTGTGGGGGCTAGAGCAACAAATATATAAATAATATAATATAATATAATATAATATAATATAATATAATATAATATAATATAATAAACAGATACAAACCCTACATCTAATACTTTTAATACTAAAAAAAATTATTTCTCTCAGCTATCACTGACAACATACAGGGATGGGAATGAATATTGCTTAAACCCTCTCCACTCCTGACATTTTCTATTTTGAAAACTTCTACAAAACCCAGTGACTTTTTACACTCTTTTACACAAAGAACATCTAAAATATGGAATACTCCTATCTTTGTTACTAGTAACATTCAGTCACATTAAGCCCGGCATAAAATGAAGCACTCAACTGGTTACTAATTAACTGGTTGACTAATTTATCAACTCGCTTATTAACTACTTTAACACCACCCAAATACATGGGTGACAGTTGTAAAACCTGAAAAATTTTCATTGCATTGAGACCATATTAAAAACGATCAAAACTAGAGGATCAGAGAGGCGATACCGCCTCCGAATATTGTACCACCAGCTGGAGCAAGCGCATTCGTATAGACCCCCACATACACAAAATAAGGAACACAGCCACCAGTCTTGTGCTTGACAAGCTGTAAAAATGCAATCAACAAGAATTTTCAAAATATGCAAAAAATATATGTATAACTAAAAATGGTACAATCAAAGTTAAGTTCATCGTAAGGTAGGTCAAAGGCCAATTCCAAGGTCACAGTAAATTGCCAGTATATGACTTCCTATTCAACTTCAATAGTAACTATGGGCCTATCTCTGCCAGGTTTGGAGTTAAAAGAGAAAGAAATTAGCAGAGTTCAGTTCATGATAATAAGTAGGTCAAAGGTCAATTTTAAGGTCACA
>NW_019775838.1:167670-195843 GCF_001039355.2 Lingula anatina
GTTTGACCTTGAAATAAAGGTCAAAGGTCAAATCCAAGGGCATATTTGAAATCTACACATATGACTTTTGGAAAGCTGTCTGTAGAAATTTTTCCCATAATTCCTTCCGTAGGGGAGATAATTAGCATTTAATTTTGCCATTTTTGGACAAGGGTGCATTGCAATGAGTGCCACACCTAGACCCCAATACCGACAAAGCCCAAATTTTACGTGGAACGAGTTGAGATTATACGTGACCTAAATCCAAGAGATGGGTATGGAGGCCCTTACCGTCTAGGAGGAGAAGCGGTAACGGTGTCTTGGCGGCGGAGCCGCAGGAGCCCGCGGAACAAACGGGTCGGGACTAAAACCATGTGTACCGCCAGCGCCTACGCTGGTGGTACAATTAAGTTTGAAAATCTTAGAATGAGGCACATTCCTGAAAACTCGCTTTTAATTTAGCCCATTTTTGATCTATCCTGAAAATTTCATCAAAATCCATCCATGACTTAAGAGTGGAGGTTGGTGATGAAGAGATCAACAGAAAGAGATGATAACATAATTTCTATGACTGAGGAAGTAGATACATACACACGGGCCTCCCTGGCTGCCAAATCACATTGCCAAGTACATCAGGCTGGGCCAGACTACAGGCCTGGCGTGGTCTCGGTGTCTCAGGCACCCCTCTTAGGCTGCTGCGCTGTCCCGGTTCTTGTGTCTTAGGCACACCTAGACTATAGGCCTGTCCCGTTGTTTGTCTCTCAGGCACCCCTCCTAGACTATAGGCCTGTCCCGTTGTCTGTCTCTTAGGCACCCCTCCTAGACTATAGGGCTGTCCCATTGTTTGTCTCTCAGGCACGCCTCCTAGACTATAGGGCTGTCCCATTGTTTGTCTCTCAGGCACCCCTCCTAGACTATAGGGCTGTCCCGGTCTCTGTTCTTCAGGCAACCCTCCTAGACTGGTGTCCTGTCCCAGTCTCTGTTCCTCAGGCACCCCTCCTAGACTGGTGCCCTGTCCCAGTCTTAGTGCCTCAGGCACCCCTCCTAGACTATAGGCCTGTCCCAGTCTCTGTGTCTCAGGCACCCCTCCTAGACTATAGGCCTGTCCCAGTCTCTGTGTCTCAGGCACCCCTCCTAGACTTAAGGCCTGTCCTGGTCTCGGTGCCTCAGGCACCCCTCCTAGACTGCTGTGCTGTCCCTGTCTCTGTGTCTCAGGCACCCCTCTTTCAATATCACTCCACCCTGGCCCCTGTGCTTCAGACACCCCTCCTAGACTATAGGCCTGTTCTGGTCTCTGTGCCCCTCCTAAACTGGACCTTAGATTTAGGGTCTGCGCAGGTCTTCTCCCCAGGGTCCTCCCTGGGGTTGGTCCTGTGGTGTTCACCATATTAATCCCTGGGACAGTCTCTAGGCTTCCACTGGGGTGTTTCCCAGGGGAGAAGGTGCCAGTCCTCTCCATAGTTTCCTTTGGAGCCGTCCTGGGATGAAATTGGAACTCAATATGGTTGCCTGGTGGAACTGATGGTGCCGAGGTCACAACACCTGAGGTTACAACTCCTGGGATTTCATATCTGCCTTTAATTTCAGAGCCTGCCACAGCACCAATGGAGGTGTGATGTAAGACTTGCTTGTTCATCTCTGTATCATTGCCAATCTGAGGCAAGGTCCCTGGTACTGGCATACTCTGGCCCAGGCCAGGGGTCTTCACTCTGGAGCCACTGTATTCAGGCTGGGCACTGACCACGGCCAGAGCTTGGTGAATTCCTTGAAGTGCACTCTCTGAGGACTGTATGTGGGGAAGACTGTGGTTATCTTGTTTGATAGATGAGGATCTGTAGGCACTGGATCCATGGACTAATCTCTGGTCATGAGTTTGAGGAACAGGGAATGGCACTAACTGTGCCTTTCCATTAACAAAATACCCTGCCGGTCCAGCAGAGGTGCCACTCTTCTCCAGCAGGAAGATGTTTTGTTCAGCCCTTTCTTCCCTCCCTTTTCTCTTCAATTCATTTTCTGTGTTGAAAGCAGGCACACTGTAGGATACTTGACTAAAAGAACCAGGTGGTTTGTTCCAGTCATATAAATGCCTTGTTTTAGGATTACCCATATAGTCATGTACATCTTGATTCACTCCCTGTCTGCTACTACAGGGGACTGAATGTTCAGCAACCTTCTCAAATAATGGGTTTGGTCTGTCTTGCACTGCACTGACACCTATTGGCGGATTCATCTCCGTTGCCTGGGCAACTTGCTCAGTCACCATGGAAGCTGCATTTTCAAGGTAGACGGTTCCATCATTAGGGATATTATTTAGATTGTCAATGCCATCTGGTGTCTGGATATAATGTTGGCAGCCTGCTTGGCCATGCAGCAAGCAGAAAAATTGCTGTAAGGAACGAAAAGATGAAAATTATGCCTGGTGTATAAACACCTACAAATGAAATTATTTTTATTTCATTTTTCATATATATTGAAAAGAAGAAACCATTTCCTATAGATTCAGTGAACTGTCAACATGTGAGAGGTGTGTGCAATAATTAAGTCATAAAAAACAAAATTAAATGCAATATTCTAATAAAATGAATAAATAAATTAATATTGTAAATTCAGATATGGCTAAAGTCACTCAGATATTTGCAAGGAAGAAATACCATCTAAAAATCCAAAACACTTTCACCCACTTAATTTTAAAAGATAACTAAAACAGACATAAATTTTCCTAAACTGCAAGATGTCTTATTCAGCCTGATACCCGTACCTTGAGTACTTTGTGTGGCAGCCATGGACACACAGTGACCAGTTGTGGCCAGGGAATCAACACCAGCTGGGACAGGGAGGTGACCGTCAGCAGGATCTGGGCACTGGGGGAAGAGGGGCCACAATTAAAACTGATATTACTCAAACAGAGAATAATACAACTAATAAAACTTTTCCATATCTCAGCTTGAGTGGAGATTTACACACAAAACTAATGACCATCATCAGAAAAAAACAGATATATGAATATAAATATATAAATTATTTTAGAAATTTGTTATGGACATGAGTCTCGTAATTAACTTTTCAAAATTAATTTAATCATACCATGATGTAGTTACCTGAATGAGTTGATGCAAGGAAAACGCAACAGGAATTTTTCATGCTGAAAATAAAGAAATATTATCTTTTGTTCATAATTTATTTGTATTAAATTGTATTTATTTGAATTTGATTTTAATTTTCATGACCCCCCCCCCCCCTTTTGAAATTGATGGCTACGGGCCTGAAGGGAATATACCATGAAGTAGTATTGATTAATCATGGTTGATATTTGTGTAATTGAAGTGAAAAGTTTGGGATAATTAAATCCAGCAGATACATACTGTACTCATATCATGGGTTAGCCAGCTCCTGCCCAGCCAGTCTTGTGGTGATAACACCTTGGTGGATTTAAGTGTGACCTCACCCACCTGACGTATTAACTTAGCTGTCTCTACTGTACTACTAGAGTATAACACCTGCAAAGTTTAATAACTATATATATGTACAGGGGCAGATTGGAAGACCCAGAAGATGGTCAGATTTTCAAGTTGAAGTTACATTGAAGTGTGTCTAAATTCTTTTGTTAGAAGACAGTCAAAACTGGAGGATGGATCAGCAAAGACAATTTGGAAGACTGTCAGAAAATAGCTCGGAATTTGCCCTGGTATAAATAAATAAATAAAGATAATAGCCTGTTGCCTCTACACGTGCTCTTTCCCACCTGGTGGATTAATTTAGTTGTCTCTGTTTTAGTACTGGTATAAAACACCAGAAAAGTAAACTATCAATGTTAAGTGCCCAGTAACAGACCTGGTTTATCCACCAGACTTACCTGTACATCAAACTTGTCTTGTGTTCTACACAGGTGATGTACTGTACCCAGTAACTTGGAGATACAGCTGCTGACATTGCCAGAGTATGCATATCTACAAAGACAATATATGATACATAGAAAGTAGCCAACTTCTAATAATAAAACTATTCCATAACTTAATTAGCACTCATTTGAATCAAGGTGATACATATATATAAAGAATTTATACTTGATCCAATATACAAGTAATACATTTGAAATCAAAGTCTGACACTATTAATATAGTGTATATATGGTATGACTAACTCAATGAAAAGATTATCAATGCTTACTGGGTATGTTTACCCTGCGTGTACAGTGAATACAGTGTTATACTTACTGGGTATGTTTACCCTGCGTGTATAGTGAATACAGGATCATCCAGCATGTCTCGTACTTCGAACTCAGTCCAATCAGTTTCTTCAACAGTGGCTCCACCTGGTGATCTTCCATTAAATCACTCAGCTTGTGTAACACCACGCACGTCCTCTCGTCTATGATCAGGTCAGCGTAGTAAGCTTCTCTGATGGCTTCTCTACGCTGCATACATCTGTAGTCTCTCTCCAGGAGCAGGACATCATATCTTATACACATGTAAAAATTTATATTCAAAATAATATAGATAAAATAAGTGTAAAAGTCTTAAAATTGAGGTGCATTGAGTATTTATGGATACTACCTCTAATACCAATAAGGCCAATCAAAAACTCACTGTTGCTGATAAGAAAAATTATTATAACAAGATTAGTAATCATAAAAAGATAAAAAGGATAAAAGCTTCATGGATATTTGGTATGAACAATGACAAATAAAGCTTGAAGATTAAGGTGATACCTTGACTCCAGTGAATGAAGAAGTTCAGCGTTGTTTATGAAATCATGCGAAGCAATGAAGGTAAACTGCGGACGTTTCTCAACAGTGGGGGTCCTGAGAGTTGAAGCTGGAATTTTGTAATGAGATGTAAATTTTAAATTCAGATTTGAATGAAAATAGTAATGAGAGTGATTTTTATGTGACCTGCTGTTTATTCTACAGGTTATCCATTTTTATGCTTAACACTGTCATAATAACCACAACAAGGCAAAGATGATCAAATAAATTTTTTTTAGACATATGCAACACATGCTACAATGCTAAACACAAAAATACACAAATAAACAAACAAACAAACAAACAAATAAATAAATAAATAAATCACCATTCAGACTAGCTGCTTCCCATGCCTTCTTGACAACCCTCAAGGCGACATGTCTGATATTCTGTCTCTGACATAACTGTGCCCAGGCAGAGGTTTCCAGGTATTCGTACTCTACGACCAGGGAGAACTGGGCCCAGGGAAAGTCAGCGCTGATCTGACCACCAGACACCACCAAGCAGTTGTACTTGTCCAGGCTGAGGACGAAAAAATGAAAATAGAGATGGTGCTGAGAACAGAGTAGGTTGAGAATATGCAACATAGGAGTGAAGAACTCGCAGAGATTTGAAGTTAAAAAGATTATCAATTTCTTTTCTTAAGCAATGCAAACTTCTGCACTAAATGTACAGCTCCTGTGCAGTGAATTCAGATAATACACAAACATTAAAATAATCATGTATAAAATCAAGGAACAGGAACAAATTTTGTAATAGAGTAAATTAAAAACAAAAACAAAAGAACAGAACAGATTAAAAACAAACCAAAATGAAAATTACTCTGTATATCATCAACAAGAACTGATAAACCTAATATGGCTACAATAATATGGCAGAAAAGCATACAAGTTATGCATAAAAACAAAAATTAAAACACTGTCTTCAGCAGACTTGATACTGTATCATTCTCACATTTTAAGCTGTAAAATAAGTCAGCAGTCAGACAGAGCACCTGTTTATGGCTGCAGGATAATGAACAGTGGTTAGCTGCTGAGAGAAATTTAAAAAGTAACAAAATGAAAATAAAAATTAAAACAAAGTATCAGCCATGGACTATGCTGGATAATGAACAGGGGGTTAGCTCCTGAATAAAATTTAAAAAGTAACAAAATAAAAACACAAATTAAAACATAGTATCAGCTGTGCCCCATGTGTACCTATCAGTAATAGTGTGATAGCTGAGACTGGGAGTGTCTTGTTCAGGTAAAGTGGTGGCTTGAATACCAGCAAGAAGTGACACTGTAGTCTGGATATGAATCATCAGGCTGGGCAAACTACGGCTACAGATGATCAGAATCTGAGAGGGGAAAAAGAAGGCAGAATAGAGTTTGAGAGAAAATGATTTTTAGATGACTTGTTACTGACCAAGTAAAAGCTTATGAAAGCCTAACCAAAATGTTTCCGTTTCCAGAATATCCCAAAATATTTGTAGGAAGAATAAAGATAACTTTTTTGTTTTAAATTCAGATGCTACAGTACAGACAAAGTAGTAGAGACAAAAATTAATGTTAGTCTTATCAGAATTATTTCTTTTTCCAAACATTTTCCAAATACTATAAATCACCCCATCCTTGAGAAAAAGTAAAAAGAAAGGCTTTAATAAAAAAAGTATTCCTCCGTGCTGTCACCTTAGGTTCTTGGTCCTTGCCGCGAGCCGCCATCTTGTGTAACCACTCACTGAGGTACTTGCAGAGGGTGTTCAGCTTTGGGTGCAGCTCTCTCCTCTGGTCTAGTGTGTACTGACTCTCAAACAGATGACGACGAATGCTGTCTAGACAGCCTGAAAGGACGTCATGTCTGCATTATATGTATAGTAAGTATAATGAAAATAACTGGTACAAATTTTCTAAAATCAAGATTACTGTTCCTTTCTAAACAATGTAAAGAACAGCAATACTTGGCATGTCATTCTAAATAAGCTGTATAATTAATAAACAAAGAAAAAATTCCCATATCAAGATAATCACTTCCACTTATAACAATGAGAGACCAATATCACATGGATGCCATACTGGAAAATAAAACACATGTTAAAGAAAACAGAACATTTCTCTTACCCCCTAGTATAGCTTGGTATTTCTCCTGCATGGCAGTCAGGTGAGCTATGGCAGAGGGTATACAACAGCTGGTCAGGATATCTGCTGCTCCCACCAGAGCATGGACAGTTAACACAGCCAGGGACAACCTAGAGTTCTCTGGAATATGTTAGTATTAATATGTGCTTTACCTAAATTGAGATATTTATGTTTTATCAGGCAATACTTTACTAAGATGTAACATAGAATCCGTCATTAACACTCAAATGCCATATTTATAAAAAGTTTTCAACAGGTGTATATTAAATAATGGTTAAATAAGAAACTGACGTGATCTCCAATAAAACGCCTTTCTTGATTCTCATTATTAAACATGGTGTCTGACTTCAACTGATTAATCAAATGATAGCCATTAAAGCGTCACAAGCAGAATTTGTATCTGCATTCAGAGACTCAATGAGACTTAGTAAACAAACATCACAACAATGAGCCATTTGTCTAAGCAAAGCTTTGTTATGAGATCATACGCTGAAGTAAACCAGTTATAATTGAATGATGATACATATCATAGTCTCCATTCAGAATAGGGGACTAACTAGTCCGAGGGTCAAATATGCCAACCCAGTTGAAAACTTTCTCACAGGATATCTATGTCTATTAGTGGATTAGACAGCAAGCTTTATAATGGGTCACCATATTTGACCCTTGGACTATAGCTAGTAAGTCCCCTATTCTGAATGGGGCCATACTGACAAGCTAACAGTATCAGTGCCCACCTTTAGTCCCAGCTTGGAGAGACTTCTCATACTGTTTGAGTATAAACCTGGAGATGTCTGGAGAGAGAGAGGAGAAGGGATGTGTGGCAGGCAGTACACCATGGTCACTCAGACAGCTCAGGGCAGACTGGCTGCTACTCTCAATATAGGACAGGAGACCTTGATATGTGTCTGAAATATGACATCAAAGGGGAAGGTTTCTGATCTAGAAAACATTACTCACGAGAACACTCAACAGGACTTTATTGCCCATTGTACTGAAAATCTATAATTGTGATACGGGGAAATTACTTAGGCTTAACAAGTGTTGATAAGTTTTTCACCATTTCTGTCTCTTTTTTAATACATTTGGTGAAATTGTATACTTCTAGCTTCTGAAGTTAATCAAGGTAATATGCTGTTTATGCTGTTTATATCTGGGAAAGATCCCTCATTTCTGCATATAATTAATCTATAGATGTATTTTTGCAGTAATGTATGACATAGTCAAAGATTTCAATAAGTAAATGTAGTTTTCAAAAATTTGAATTTGAAATTTTGAATTGGAAAAAGGTGCAAAGGCAATTATTCATTAAACGTAATTCAGTACAGTGGTGAGAGAATATATATATGTCATACCAGTCATTTTAATATCAAGGACTGTGCTCCTTGACTTGGAGCTGCCATTTTTATTGGGAGTTCTGGGAGTCTCTGTCTTCTTCTCCACACAGAGGTTCTGCCTGGCCCTGGGGGTTCTGGGAGTGGCATCAGTGGACACTGAATGTTAACATACTCAATATTTAAAATAAATTCATATCTGAATTAATAATTTTATTTAAAGGCCTGAAGAGGATAACTTGCTAAAAATTAAGAACCTAAACATCACTTTTTATCACATTCCAACTAGTTTGGTTAATCACTACCAGAAAATAAAAATCCAAAATAATGAAAAATATGAAATAAATTTAGAAAATAAAAATAAAAGACTTCAAAATCCTTTAAATGCATCTGTAATCTGTTCACAAACCTTCAAAATCGCAATCATTTGTTTAGCTAGGTGAACAGAAGTTCAAGACACACATGCTGCTACAATGAGCCAGCATTACCTCAGTCTACTACAAGTCTGCTGATGATGTTCCCATAGAATCTTTCCCTGATAACCTAGCATACAAACTTATATCACTAAACTCTAACATCTTGTTACTTAAATGATCAAAATGTTCGTTAGCTTGGTAGTTGGATCATATATGAAAATAATCAAACACAAGCTGAAAAACTTTCATACTGTTACCAGGTTGGCCATTAAATAACAATATGAAAGTTTTTCAGCTTGTGTTTGATAACTTTTATCTATGAACTTGTTCCTTACTTTTATCCGACTCACTGACTGCAGACAGCTCTGGTTGTGTTTTCCCAGTCTCCATTTTGTCTCTTGCTGGAGCTGGTAGAGCCCTCACACTTGCAGAAGAGGACCCAGTCTTTTGGGGCTGTGTTTTCCCAGTCTCTAGTCTGTCACCTGCTGGCACTGTCCTGGTTCTAGCACCTGCTGGGGTGGACTGCTTCCAGAGAGGTGGGGACACACACCTCAGGAATAGGAAATTCTCCAGTGGATCAAATCTGGACTGAGGTGATTTAGTCTTTGGTTGAACTCCTGGTGTTTTCTTCTGCTTGAATGGTGGCTTTATAGCATTCTCACCCGTGACTGTCGCTGTAGCTACTTGCTTGGGGGAAGAATGGGAGCGTGTAGGCAGTTTGGTTTCTGTAGCAGTGGCTGTTGTTTTAGGTATTTGGTTGATGGAAGAATGGAAACCTGTAGACAATTTTCCTGTGGCTGTTGTTGTAGGTATTTGTTTGGGGGAAGAATGAGAACTTGCAGCCAATTTGTTTTCTTTGTCAAGTGTTGTAGGTGCTTGGTTGGGGTTAGAATAGAAACCTGTAAGCAGTTTGCTTTCTGGCTCTGACACAACACTTCTGTCCCGGGTTGGCTTAGACATAGCACTACTGGATAGGGCTGACATAGATATAACAATGCTGTCCCGGGCAGGCTCAGGAATAACACTGTTGTCCTGGGCAGGCTCAGACATAACACTGTTGTCCCAGGCTGGCTCAGACATAACACTGATNCTGGATAGGGCAGACTCAGATATAACACTGTTGTTTTGGGCCGCCTCAGACATAACACTGTCGTCCTGGGCAGGCTCAGATATAACACTGTTGGCTTGGGCAGGCTCAGATATAACACTGTTGGCTTGGGCAGGCTCAGACATAACACTGTTGTCCTGGGCCAGTTCAGATATAAAACTGTTCTTCAAGGTTTGCTCAGGCATAACACTATTGTCCTGGGCTGGTTCATCCACATCCATAACATGGCTGCCTCTGGCTGGTTCTAAGTCTTCTTCAGCTGTTGGACACTGAAATAATAATATGAGTGCACAAAGAAGTTTGATTGCATAATATTCCTTAAGAACAGATGGAGCATTGTTTTCTTTTGTGTAAATTTTCAGGTTACTTCCTTATTTAATTTATTTAAATACCCTGATTTTCACCAAATATTGAACTACGTATCAATTTGGACCTGCTGTCAAACTGCCATGTGTCAAACTGGGGTTATTTCTTTCTTACATACTGCATTTTTATTAAGCAATATATCTTAATTCCAAAGTAAGCTCAAGTACTGAAAACTGAATTCCTAGTAATATCTCAACCACACAATAAGAACATTGCCTGCAGTCTTAGCATGTCAATAGGTACCAGCGTGGTACAAGTCTCATCTCACGCCAAAAATCTGGGAGTTTATTTTGACAGTACATTGTCCATGAACAGGCAAATTTCTAACGTATCTAAAACATGTATGTTCAATATTAGAATCATTGGTTCCTTACGAAAACATTTAACCGACTCTACTACAGCAACAGTTATACATGCCCTGGTTACATCAAGACTTGATTTCTGCAACTCCCTTCTTTATGGATCTTCAGAGGAACAAATCAAACGGCAACAGCGTGTATAGAATATATCTGCTCGCCAACTGACCCGCACTCCAAAAGAAAACCACATTACTCCTGTTTTAATGATGTTGCACTGGCTCCCTGTCCGAGCAAGCATTTTATTCAAACTTTTAACATTTGCACATGCAGCATTTTATAAACTTACACCTTCTTATTTAAATGAGCTTGTTTTACACTATGTGCCATCAAGAAATCTCAGATCAGGTGATCACGTTCTTCTTAAGACTTATAAGGCAAGATTAGTATCATATGGTGATAAAGCTTGTAAATTTGCAGCACCAAAAGAATGGAATATTTTACCCATCAGTCTTAAACAAATTGTGGACCCTGGACATTTAAAAAAGAAACTAAAAACCCACCTTTTTAAACAATATTATCTTTAAATTCTTGAAAAAACACTTCTTAAGAAAAACTGTTCTTAGTCATAGTTTTAAATTTCTCCTTTTTTATCCATTTTATATATCCTAATATTTAATCTTTAATATTTTTCTATAATCATTTTCCTTCTTTTTTTCATCTTATAACCATTAGCAATATTTTTCTTTTAATTTGAATTTTATAATTTTTGTAAAGTCTACTGAACACGTTGGATTTTAGACTATAAATAAATATTATTATTATTATTATTATTATTATCATTATTATTATTAAGTACAAGTAGCTGCCATTCTGCCCAAGGTATCCTCTGGAGAATCCAGGCACTTCCAAGGTGGTTCGTTCTATAAGGCGCTACTTATTTTCTAAGTTATCAACTATGCCATGCTGATTGCACTTACGCTAGGAGCTATTCTGTAACTCCAAAATTCTTTTATATGTTACCCATTACCAAAATAATAATAAGGATAATGACAGATGATGAAATATATGTTATAATATGTTCTGAGACAGCTTGCACCTAGCCACCCTGCTAGATTGTACTTACAAAATCTGGCAAAACTACTGCAGCTTTGAATTTCTCTTTTATAACTTTAGGTTTTGGAGGCATTTCTACAGACGGTTTATAATGACGATCACTCCTGAAATGTAATATTTTACTTTTTTGTCAAACAGCAATTTATAACAAGTAATTGTACAATGTTATAAACTTCCTTTTATTGAAATTTGCCTAAATGTCATTCCCTGCATGCAAAGTACACTGTAATTTTCAAAAGAAACAACAGGCAGGGATTGCCTAAATAAAAGACATATTTTTGGCTAGTAAACAAAAGTAAGGAAGAAATGGCTTGGTGGTCTTAAAGCCAGGGTCAGGAAGCCACTGAACATCAGAAAATCCCCAAGAAAAACTGTTTACTGCTTTAAATTGGAAAATAATTGTGTCTGCAATACTGTAACATTATACTACAATACCTAAACAACGACTCCTCTGTATATAACACTCCGTCTTCATCCGTGCAGGGATCTTTGACCTTAGGTGGCTGTAATCTTCCCAGCAGGTCTGGAACCCTGGGTGCCTGGCCCCTGGTCTCTACAATGGTGTCTTCTACAAATACCTCCTCTAAACTGAACTCACTGTCTGCAGTGAAGAGAGAGAGAGAGAGGNGATATAACACAGTTGTCCTGGGCAGGCTCAGATATAACACTGTTGTCCTGGGCCAGTTCAGATATAAAACTGTTCTTCCAGGTTTTCTCAGGCATAACACTATTGTCGTGGGCTGGTTCATCCACATCCATAACACTGCTGCCCCTGGCTGGTTCTAAGTCTTCTTCAGCAGTTGGACACTGAAATAATAATATGAGTGCACACAGAAGTTTGATTGCATAATATTCCTTAAGAACAGATGGAGCATTGTTTTCTATTGTGTAAATTTTCAGGTTACTTCCTTATTTAATTTATTTAAATACCCCAATTTTCACCAAATATTGAACTACCTATCAAGTTGGACCTGCTGTCAAACTGCCATGTGTCAAACTGGGGTTATTTCTTTCTTACATACTGCATTTTTATTAAGAAATATATTTTAATTCCAAAGTTAACACAAGTACAAGTAGCTGCTGCTGCCATTCTGCCCAACAGTGAAGGATAATGAGAGATGATGAAATATATGTTATAATATGTTCTTGGACAGCTTGTGCCTAGCCACCCTGCTAGATTGTACTTACAAAATCTGGCAAAACTTCTGCAACTTTGAATATCTCTTTTATAACTTTAGGTTTTGGAGGCATTTCTACAGACGACGTATAATGACGATCACTCCTGAAATGTAATATTTTAGTTTTTTTATCAAACAGCAATTTATAACAAGTAATTGTACAATGTCATAAACTTCCTTTTATTGAAATACAAAGATATAAATATCTTTGCCTAAATGTCATTCCCTGCATACAAAGTACACTGTAATTTTCAAAAGAAACAACAGGCAGGGATTGCATAAATAAAAGACATAATTTTGGCTAGTAAACAAAAGTAAGGAAGAAATGGCTTCGTGGTCTTAAAGCCAGGGTCAGGAAGCCACTGAACATCAGAAAATCCCCAAGAAAAATTGTTTACTGCTCTAAATTGGAAAATAATTGTGTCTGCAATACTGTTACATTATACTACAATACCCAAACACTGACTCCTCTGTATATAACACTCCGTCTTCATCCGTGCAGGGATCTTTGACCTTAGGTGGCTGTAATCGTCCCAGCAGGTCTGGAACCCTGGGTGCCTGGCCCCTGGTCTCTACAATGGTGTCTTCTACAAATACCTCCTCTAAACTGAACTCACTGTCTGCAGTGAAGAGAGAGAGAGAGATCAGGGAGGTACAGGCACTACTACTACTCAAGAATGGGTATTACAAGTATTACATTTTTTCTTAGTTGGGCAAATTGATTTCAATAATAATGGACCAAGACTAACTGCTTTCCTTGTCCCTATCATTTGAGATATTACTGCAGCTACATAGATAAGGAATTGATGGGTTTTTGCAAGTTGTCAGACATAAAACTGTTCATGCCACGACCAATAAAACTTATAAAATTTTCAATAAAAGAAAATTGTGCTCAGTTGACAACAATCTTAAGGAAGGAAATTTTGAATTTGCAGTAAAACCAGCATTAACACAGACCAGCTCAACTATCACCACACCTATCCTGGGGCTCCATTTTCCTTTCTCTCTGCTTTAATTCAGAAAGATTCTAACTGTAACAGTTACAGTAAATACCATATGATATATTCCTGCTTGTCTTAGGTAGCACTCCACATGACTTACCAGACTCCAGGTCAGGCACAAATGTCTCCTCTCCATTTCCTAGCCTCTTACTGAGCTCCTTGTACTCCTGTGTCCAGGACGGAGACTGAGGGTTGGAGCTGGGCACTATTTCAATACAGTCCAGGTCCTTCTTAACAACCACTACCGGGCTACAAACAGAGCCAGTTTATAATTTAAATTATATACATATAACAATCCATTTATTAATGAATTTTTGAATTTTTTGGATCTCGAGTGAAAGTTCTGATTCAATCATCAGTGTGATACCTCAAAAGAGAACAACAGATTTTATCTGTGCTTCATCTGGGACCAGGCTTTTGAACAGATATCTAGCTGTCTGACACTTTACATGAAAAAGCCCATCAGGTCACTGGTATACATTATTGAAGATCTGTGTTTACATTCACAACATTGGGTTGCTACTTTGCTATTTCACAAGTCCAGTAATACTTTTAGATATTTTCCCTCTCCAGTGATATGGAACTTATATTTAAAAAATGTTATCACAGTTGCACTGACGTTTGTCGTTTGTCTTAATTTTTTATTTATTTATAAAAACAACATTGAATATGCTACTGCGCCTTGTAGAGTTAAATCATGGTAAGCAAACTAGCCCCTTATGTTAAGTTTACCTGTAATATTTAACTGGTTTCACTGCCTCACTGACTTTTATATCTGTGACAAGTCCACCATGATCTGTGACAGCAGACATAGCTGATTCACAAGATACTGCAACATGAATAAGTCATTAATTATGCATCTTACAATAGAGTCACATGCAAAGGTGTAACATACTGATGAACAAATACACCTTTCATTTCTTTTTACTAAACTTTACAAAAAAAGGAAATATACAATTCTTAATGTAAAATATGCAAGCAATAACAAGAATAATCAGAAAACTGTTCACTGATTTCAAATTCTCTCTTAGATTAACATGCCCAGCATTATATAAGTACATATTATTAAAACCTTGAAATTTAACAGAGACAAGACTTTTTAACTGCATCTAAGATTCCGTCCTTTCCTTTGACTGTTGCTCTATGATATACTTGATCTATGCTACCTCTCCTCCATGGTTTCCTGTGTGCATCTTCTTCCAGCACTTCTCCGTGTAAACAGCCACCTATCTTCTCCAAAGGCAGTGTGGCTGGAAGTTGGGCATTCAAGACAGCTTTCTTCTTCTGAACAGCCTAAGTTAAAGGGTTGTTTTATGAAAAGTAAATTAAATTTCTAATAGAGATGATAAATATAATATTCGTGCTAAGAGTGTGGGTGGGTGGGATCAAATGTACACAATTTATGAAATTTTTTAAACTTTTGACCTACCTCTGTCAAATAGTCTATAGCCAAGAACCTAGGCATCTTGTAAAGCTATTCAGTCCCTCACTATTATGTAGGAGTCGCTTGTTGTACCTCAAATATAAGTATAATGGCCGATTTGTCTGGTTTGCACTAGCAGTAGCAAGTCTGGAAATTTGTATTCTCTGCAGATTTTATGACACATTCATGACCAATCCACCTATACTGTTCCCATTTCATAATACCTTATCCATCAATAGGGTTAAACCTTAAATTACAATTAAATTCGATCAATTTTCCGTGTGATAGAGGATCTATGTGCAGTGAGTCAAACTTTAGCATTTCGCATTTTCCGCCTGTTCCAATTTGCTGCGGTCCTACTCTCGATAATTTTATATATCTTATTTCACTATATAATTACAAAACAATGTTCAATAGTAAAATTAGATTCACCATTTCAAACAAACATCGATTCACATAAGTAAATTTGATTTCTCTTTACTTGATCTTGTCTAAAGAACACTAACAACCAATCACGTGTTGGAATTAATTTACTTCGATACTGTAATTAAGAAATGCTAAATGTAGTAGGTTGCTGAAAATAGTTTTACGAATTACTGTTAGGTTAAACGTGTTACATGGAAAAACATTCTTATCTATGGTAAATCTACAATCCAAGGTGAGTATCTGATGTTTTACTAGAGTTCAATTTTGCTCAGATGGCTCAAAAAGACCTAGGTAACCAACCTAACTACAGGTCACGTGATTATGCTGTTTTAGATGGTCGACGTTAGTTCCAAGACTCAAGTCTAAGGTCCACCGCGCACTTGCATTGCGCATGTGACGTCAGTCAATAACAAAAACAAATTTATCGCATTCATGCTGTTGCATTGCTGTCTTCTCAGTTAAACTTCAAGTAAGAACTTTAGTTTTGCGGTTTTCTTCGTTTGCTTTGAAATGACGATTTAAGTGTATATCTTGTAAGTTGAATGTCCTCTTATTTCTTTTATCTAATTTGAATAAAAGAACTATGTTTTGTCTTTAGTCAGTTTAATTTTGAACTTCATTTTTACTTCTCGTGAAAGCGATATATATTCATTAGCGTTTTTGGTACTGTTCTGTACAGTAGAAGTACACTGTGGTAATACATGTGCCTCTCACAATAGTCATGGTGGTGCAAATGCCCGTCTAATTAAACATTTTGACGAAGTACAAAATCACACAAATATATATATATACTTGACTAGAATAAAAAATTTTAGAGGCAGGTTAATTGTTTATTTTCTCTCTTTAAAAACACATATTTATTTTAAAAGTATTATATTGTCATATTTTAAAAGTCACACTAAGCTAGCCCAGAATGCAAAATTAAAAAAATATTATTAGATTTTTGTGATGTCCCTTGTTATTCCTCTTCTTCTTCTTATAATTAATATACCAGTAATTCAAGCTGTAATTTTTATATCTAAATCATTCCTGTTGAAAAAAAATAAATATCATGATTGTTGTTTTCTAACCAATGCATAACTTCCATTTGGATATACCATAGTGTTCCCATCAAATGTTGTGGATGACATTAATTTCGCTAGTTAAGAAAAAAAGAATTTGTAGATTTTTTTCTTTTATTGGCTTTAAAGACAATTATTATAAATTCAAGAAATTTGCCAAGAAACTCCACTGGATCATTCAAGCTATTTATTTGATATTTGGTGATCATTTCAGCATCTTTCCTTTCAGCATACTTTATGAATAATATGTTAGAAGTAATTGAAAGTTTAATGGTAAAATATTGGCTTAATTAATTCTCGTTCAGCAGAATTGTCTCATTGTTTCTTGTGCATAGGACTACATATATACATTGTGGCGGCATCTGCATCAGGAAGGTATTCAACTCATTTGTTGCACAATCTGCATGGTGTAAGCACTCAGCATAGTTGGACCCCTTTGCAAATTTTGGACAAACGGTACCCTCTACCAGTGCGGCAGGTTATATAGGGAAATATGGAAAATCCACCCTTTGACTTTTGGCTAGTTGATAGTGAAGATATATATATATATATATATATATATATATATATATATATATATATATATATATTTGAAAGCATATGTTTCATTTTGCAGAATGATTGACCCCAAACCACATAATACAAGGATTTACTGTTTAGCTGTACGATTATGTACAAAAAAATAAAAACAATTCTTATTCATGTGTACATTACAGAATACGTTACTCTTATTTCACCTATATACATTTCAGGTTTCAGGCCCTGCATGTACAAGGTACTGGTACAGTACCTTTGGGTTCACAAAACTGCTGCAATAGTTGTGAAAAATCATTCCTCTTCGTTTGTTGCAGGCCTATATTTTTAGTCTTCAGTCATTAGCTTCATTCACAAGCTAAGATTCACTGCATGGAAAAAATGTTCCATTGTATCCTTGTAGATCACTGGACCTGTTGTGATCATGAACTAAGGGAAGAATGCAAATCCTCCTTCAAATTAATTTTTTATTGGGGGTATGGGGTATGGGTATGCCTCAGAATTTGTATTTTCCTTATATTTAAGGTTTAAATTCACGTTTGTTATCAGAAGTTTGTTGGTGAATTAGGAGGTGAATTAGGAGGTCAATGTTTATTGACATTGGTAACACGAAAGTATTCCTCAACTCTCCTCAGCGGTAGTTTTACTGCATCTGAGCCATCGGTAGCATGTCTGCTAACTTTGACAAACATCACTGAACATTTTGAAAGATTCTCAGGCATGTTACAGACTCCATGTATTTCAGTGGGCATAAATTCTACATGACTGCAATGTTGAAATAATCCAAAACCAATATATAACTTGCATAAGGCAAAGAGTATAAGCAAATCAGATGAGAAAAACATTTTTTTTATTTGCACTGTTGAAAAAAATAAGAGGTTTGCAAACATGGATTGCATAAAACTGGAAAACTGTAACAACTTATTCATATGTTTGTGCATTTGATTGTTTTTCTGTTGTAATAAAGATTTTTTTGCATTCGCACAAGTAGGCCTACTGCTATCAGGATACTAGAGTATGAAGTTTACTTAAAATCCTTTAACGCATGTACAGTAAAAAAAATGAAATTCTATATCCATGCAGGTTTAATTTTCATATCTCAAATTTCAGGATTTTATTATCATGATTACTATTTTATACTAGTATATAGTTCTAGTTTGTTAAACTTATCCTGAAAAAAAAAAAGATTTTCAAAATTAAAAATCAGTATTAAAATAAATAAATAAATAAATAAATAAATAAAAACGCACAAGCCTGCCACACTGTCACTAAATTATAACGTATTTTATTTATGTTTATAATTTTATTCTAATGCATTATAAACACTATGTGAAAATTATATCTAAAGAAAAAAATTTTGAAGAAACTTTTCACCAGAATTCATACAGAGCTGTGGCACTGCCCTAAAAATCTGTCTATGGGATGTTAGTGCTGGAAGGTCCATACACTGATATATTATATTACTGCATGAAAATATGAGACAACATATATTGAAGGAAAAAAGAAAATTTGAAACAACATTGAATGAAAAAATAATTGCATGAAAGAATTGCATGAAAAATACTGCAAGAAAATATGAGACAACATTGAATGGAAAAAAGAATATTGCATGAATATGAAACATTGAATAACAAAAATTTCAATTGAATGAAAAATATAGCGGCAGACCCTCAACGCTGTTATACCCCATTGGCAATTACTCATATCATGCCATAGATTATATAGCGTCATTAGCGATGACCTATTTATATACGACCTTCACATGCGCAATGCAAGTGCGTGGTGGACCTTAGACTTGAGTCTTGGAACTAACGTCGACCGTTTTAGATGACACATATTTGTATGTATTTCCACCTGAAAGACAAACAATATTTTTTATTCAATTCCCACGTTGGATCCAACGGTTATGTATGTTAGGTAATTTTAGGCTAGAATTTGTGTTCTGCTATTTCCCCCCTGAACTCATTCGTATGAATTTTGGAAATACTTCGTACGGGAAATCATAACTAACTACATGTACAGCGGTTAATTTTCTTAGCTGGTCAACATTTAGCTAGATAGTAATTGCAGTGCACCAGGAATAAAACATATGTAGTAGTTGTGGTTTATATCAATAGCAAAAACAGTGTAATTTAAAAGAACATATATATGTTGGAAGATAAAATTTAACTATTGTAAGATTGAAATATTTCTATTCAGGGGAGTTAGTTGAATTTGGTAGCATTTTTGCTACAATGCAGCTTAACACTTCACACCCTCAATCTTTAAATACTGTTACAATTAATATAATGTAACTAGACCAAATACTAGGTATAAAGTGACCCAATTTTCAGTTTACACTTAAAATATGTGGAAGGATTATTTTCATATGTGTTCTTTGAGCAGTCTGTGGCCTGAGGAGGTTCAGCTAAATGTAGTTTGCACTTGGTAAGGTCAGTTAATCTCTCCTTGGTGACTGTGTGTCATGAAAAAAAAATTGAAAATCAATTGCTTTTCAGTATTTTTCAACCAGTACACACATATGTAAGCTGCCAAATAAATATACTGGGTGGTTGTCTTGGGAAATTTTATAATATAACAATCGCATTGGTGCACAAAGGATAACAACTGTTCATATGAAATCCACATTTCACAATATATAAATACAATGTAAACAACTCATTGAAATATAATAAATTCCATTTTACCACTAAAATGGCAGTTAATGCAATTAATTCTTGAATTTGTGCTTGCCATCAAATCACGTGACCTCCATAGATTGCTACACTCTGTAATAATCTCTGAAGAGAATATTACAAAAAACCAAACTTTCTAGAAAAAAAGGGACTAAATTTGAATGTTGGAATGGATTCATTAACTGTTAATAAGTATGGGAATATTGCCATTTTTCTCAGGAAAATTCATTTTTAGGCCAAAATGGGAGTTGTTATCCCTTTAAATTCAAATATAACCATCGGGATCATCTGGTGTGTCAAATATATCCAAGTTATCACTTGGCGACATCATACAGATTTTATCCCATAAATCCACGTGCCTACAGTGTGGGCACTTAATCGTATTACATTTTTCTTTGCATTTTCTATGTATTTTTACTTTACACTGCTCACAACACCATAGTGGTGTAGGAGGTGTAGTTAATATCAAATCCTCTAAGCATATAATGCAGTGGGTACATGTACTAGTAGTGGTGCTTTCCATTGTTGTTAGGTATTTTGGGTCATCTATATATAGGATCCAATACGAAATTCATTACCATTGTGATATGAGGATTATGAATCTAAATGGTTGTTGGCAGATTTAAAAATTGCTTGGTGATACTACAGTCTTGCAAACATGTATTAAAGCAAGGTCCTCCAGTAGTACCATAATTACGTTTATTTAAAATATTCCTGGAATTATCACTTTCATACACATATTTGTATTTTTTGGAATATTTAGAAAAGAACACTTATTTGATAATGTTACTTCAGTTGAACATTAACTAGTGCGTTATCTTCAGTACATGTACCTCTTAGAAGTGAGTTATTATTAGCCACAGGGATTTTGGTAAGATAAGAATTTAAATCATTTTTTAAATTTTTTGCAGGGTCTCTATTTTTTAATGTTAACCCATTATTGCAGACAGAACTGGGTCAGTAGCTGATCCGTCTAATTTGTGTGGAATCTAGGGGCGTATTCCCATAGATTTCAGATTGATCTATCCCTGTGGGGAGTCTCACTAAATTACTGTCCGATAATCTGGCTTAAATGTCCGTCCCGCCTACTACAAGATGTAAAGGGGTAATTAACTTTTGTGCCCGCTCTGCTGACAGCTATTTAGCGTGAACCCCCAGGGAGTTAGGTCGATCTAGTTGGATCGATCTTATCTCTGGGAATGGGGTCTAGAAGTTCATGTACAGTGTATGTGCAAAATAATTAGCTTATCAATATGTCACTAAATAATAAGAGTCAAGACAGACTGCATTGGTGAGTTAAATGTGAAAAAAATCTTAGAAATGTGGGTCTTAAATCATTGTATTCATGTCTGGATTTATTGTCTGAATTTTATTAGCAGTTATGATAATAGTGTGTGTGTGCGCGCGTACATATGCTGTTTACGGTGATGACTATCAATGGGGAAAAGTCATAATTTCCTAAAAGAAGAGCATTCCTATTGAGTGGTTGCAACAAGATTGAAAAGCAGACTGCCTTATAGTTCTATTCTAGATAAAAAAGCACAACAAATGCTATACATATATATAATTTTTATGATTTTAAAATGATGTATCTGAAAGTTAAATAATTTTTGCCCATTGAAAAGATCCAGTCATTACCATACTAGTATATAAAAGTTATCTTCACATGGTCTGTTATAAGTTGTACAGAACTTTTTTGTGGCATATACAGTAACTGTGGTGTACTTCTACTTATTTTCTCTGGAGAAGATAAGAAGAACGGTTATGGAAATATCCATGTGATCAAGTTGACTCTAGATCTACATCTAATTAAAGTTAATAAATCATTTACACTGAGTATATGTACATGCATTTTTTTTTCTTAATTTTTCAGGAAGAAGAATGTGGGAATCAACTTAAAAAAAAAACTAAACCAGGATTAACTTGGGAGCTTAGAAAATGACGTGAAATTTATTAATATCGACGTTTACCCCATTCACACATACACTGTATATTACCTAGAGGAGTGTATTAAGAACTAGCATATAAACCAGTAACCCAGTATTCCTGCAATCATGGTTAAGTTGACAATGGACATGATAGCGCGGTGTACCTCCGGCTACACCAAGAAGAAGAGAGACGAGAGTATGCAGCACTACCTGAAAAGACTGACACACTTATATCTGGAGGACAGGAACATTGATGATATTGTAAGTCAATATATATACAGGGAGGAGATTTCTTTGACTATTGACATATTCCTGACTTTTTGGTTGGCGTTGGTGCTTACAACAGTAATATATCCCTGAATAGTGTTGCCACTGGGATCCATATATTATGGACAAGAAAAAAGTTTTCACACAAATATTGATGGTTTTTTTCAGGAGTGTTAGGCAGTTATTTGGGAGAAAGTGCATGATTATAATTTTAAAGAAATTGAGGGTTCCTAATACTTTAAAAAATTGCTTTATGAAATGATATATTAAATATATTATTGATTCAGAACGTAGTAAAGAAAAAAATAGCTGGGAACATTTGAATCTAGCAGATACACATATACAATTACAGATATTTACTATATATGTGATTGATTCAGATTGATAAAGAAATCAATTTCAGCCATGCAGTTAATAAAAAATTGTTTGATCTGTAGTTACATCAGTGGCTCCAGGTGAAATGAAATTAATTTATCAACTTGATCTGTGTATTATCTGTACAAAAATTCCAGAAAGATAGAAATTCTTGAGATTATGACTACAAAGACATCCTAATACTTACCCATATGGGTCTTGGCTATATTGATTCCAACTTTTTTTTACAAATTAGACTACAAAACTAACTGGATCCTGTTTGAGAAACGAATTATTTTGTTGATGGATTTCATTAAAAACTTACACATTTTAGAATCAGTTTCTGGATTTAAGGTTTTTTCATTGCTGGTAGAAGGTTACCATAATACATGACTCAGTGACTTGACCAGTGAGAGTAGTCAAACATGAGGAAGAACCATGTATTGACGGATATAGCATATCCAGAAGGGTCTAAGATTTAAAACATTATATTTATGATCTCAACTGATGTCTAATGACCTCTATGAAAACAGTTTGTTGACTGATGTGTTGGTTTAATTTTTAGTGAGATGATCTCCCTGAAATCTGACCGTCCTATATCTCTATGACAACAGTTTGATAATTGACATGTTTGCTTTATTTCAGGGAGATGATCTCGCCATGTGCCGAAATCTGACCCTTTTATATCTCTATGACAACAGTTTGATAACTGATATGCTGGTTTTGTTTTCAGGGAGATGATCTCGCTATGTGCCGAAATCTGACCGTTTTATATCTCTATGACAACAAGTTACCCAAGGTTCCAGTGCTGCTTCAGAACCAGAACTTAACACACCTGTACCTGCAGAACAACCACATCACCAGAATGGAAAACCTGGCACCACTACGGAGGCTGACAAAACTGTAAGTGGCAACGTATAAGAGTGGCAGTCCTTCTTTATTACTGTTCTATATACCGTACATGTATTTTTTACAAAAAGATACCAGTTCATGTATTATAGAATTTGTTATCCAAAACTTGATTTATAAGCTGTTTGATTCTCAGTTATTTAGATTATAGTCAGTTATTACTTCATAATTACTTCTCTTTTGTAACTTTTTAAAGCTTACAAGCATCATGATCAACTGAAGTATAGTTTTCCTATATTTTTATGATTGTTTAACAAATTTCTTATGAGAAATACAAATATGATTTTTTCATTTAAACAAACAGAGTGAATTTTTCAATTGAAAAAACTGTAAACATTTTTCTTCCAGTTACTTGGGTGGCAATTCAATCACAGTTGTAGAAGGTTTAGAGAAACTGGACATGCTGCAAGAGTTTCACATAGAGAATCAGAATTTACCACCAGGAGAAAAACTGCTATTTGATCCAAGATCATTAAAAACACTATCAGTAAGTAGATCAAGAGACAGGACCACAAAACAGTTAAGAGATGAAATATTTTAGAAAAATTGTAAAACATGCAGCTGGTGCTCTTGTAATCAAAAACAATAGAAAACCATCTGTTGATATATGTAGGCAATCAATAATCAGAACACTATAGAATATGCATAGAAAACCTTTGATCATATTGATTTTACTTATTTTACCTCACAACCCTGTGGAGGGCTTAGCATTTAGGACCACTTTAAAACCTGTGTTATGTTAAGCTTCTTCTACACCTTTATCCTCTTTATTCCTAATTATATAATGTCAGGTGAGTGCCCAGCTTATATTAAACCTCCCATTGTTACAAGGCATGCTCCAGTTCATGTTGATGAATAACTTGTTATAAGGTGGAGCAAAGGTTTATTAATACAAATTACACATTTGGGTGGGGGAGATCCGTGCTGTAGTGTAGGAAGAGCTTAATTAACATTGATACCAGTACCAGCATGCTTCTGAAGAACACCTGGTATTGTGTATGTATGGTCTGTGGTCAAGTGGAGAAGAATTCAATATCAAATTGATATCAAACTTAGGGGCAGATTGAGGCCGTCTTCTGGGTCTTCCGGAAGATGGTAAGATTTTCAATTTAGGTTGATAGGTTTCTAATTTTTTCTTTTGGAAGAAGGTCAAAAGTGGAGGATGGATCTACAAAGATAAGACTGTTAAAATATCTCTGGATTTGCCCCTGAAACTGATATAGAAAATTGTGTAAAGTTGTAATAAAAAATGAGAAATTAAAAATAAATGCTTGCTACCCTTCCTGATGAGATGAACCTGTACTGTACATGTACATTAATAGATATGATGATACATGGACAGATTTTCTTTTCACTTACCTAAAGTTTTCTGTTTGCTGATATTTTTATTTATTCATGGTACAATTACAACAGCCTGTATTTCATTTATTTTTCTTCTTTTATCGTACAATGTCTGAAGTTAATAACGACAAAGGCCCCAATTTTATTTTATGCCCTGCAAGGCTTTATTTCAAATATTAGTTATGGGATATAAGTATGGAGTGGAGTGAGGAGGAGGGGAGGGGATTTTGTGATTTAAAGTTTGAAATGTTTGGTGGAAGATTTGCATTTGTCTTTGATGTGGAAGAGAAGCTGAATATTTTATGGTATTGATCCTCCATGAAAAGTCAAGTCAGTGTAGCCTGCATATGTACACATCGATGATTTCTATCTCGTGTCTTAGAAAGCACTAATAATTTATACTGTTGGCATGTTATGACAGTATTATTGATTCATGTACAATTTTTTTCATTAACTAAAGGTATCTCTTTATCTGTTCCAGTAATTACACACTCCTGTCTCCTAAATATTTAACCTCAGTTGATGAGAAAATATTGTCAAGAGACAAATAATTGTAAAGAAAGTGTCTGTGTCTAGAGTCTAGACAAATTAAAATCAATGAGTGGCCTGCAGTTGGTTTGGATGGAAAATTTGTGTTTTTACTTTACATAATATTGCACTGTACTTGGTCTTACACCCCTTTATTTAAAAAATACAAAGAATGTCATTATAAAATATAGGAAAAAAGTTATAGGAAGCAGATATGCCAGTAGTAGTACATAATATGATATTACAAGTGCATGTACTGTAGCCAACTCGCAGGCAGGGAAGCCAGCATACGTAGTATTGTGAAAGCAAAGTATTTTTTTGTTGTCATTTCAAGAAAACAGTCCACGCACTAGGAGGCACTACCTTTCATCAGAACACCTGAACTGAATAGAAAAGTTTGTACAATAAACATGGCTGATGTTTGTCATGGGTAACCCTTAAACCACCTTGTGTTATTTTCAGTTTTTTTATGTGTGCGCACTAATATTTGCTGTGTTGGAAAAAGCAACAAGGTGAAGACAAGATATTTACTTTTATTGAGGCACAGCAATCAGAAGAATTTAGACTTTGATGTGAAACAAGTTCTAAAGTGTTGGTAGAGGGATTGGGTTTTGTTGACTTTTACTTTATTGGTTAAGTGGATTTTCTTGCCTGCAACAATCGAGAAAGATTTTGAAAATACCTGCTGCAAGAAAAAATATTTGACAGTTGTAAACAACAACAATGTGACAGGTTATGTACACTTATGCCCTGGGTATTTTATAGCACAGGTGAATTTTTCAATCATGGGCTATATGGTATTGTACATGTATGATATGCTGTACATACTATTACTATATACTAGTATACCAGGTACTACATTTAGTACTGGTGCCTGTAATAGTATGGATCAGGCAACTGCATATAAGCATCATGGTTTATGTAATTGATTCTGTATTTCTCAACCTTTTATTTGAAATACTTTATTTACAAATATAGCAAATAATTTTTTCCCAATTGTCTTGCACATATTGGATTTTAGGATAGTACTCTTAATTGTCTTTGATTCAGATTGCAATACTGACCTACAGTTGAGACTAGAGGACAACATTTTAATCATTAAAAATATATCTCATTCTTTTTTTTTTTCCAGATGTGTTTACAGGTGCTAAATGTGTCAGGCAATAATTTGGACAGCATCCGTGAGCTGGAGTGTCTGAGAGAGTTGACACAAATCATGGCAAATGACAACAATTTGAATGACATGCGTGAGCTGGGGCACCTGTTGACAGCCTGGCGCAGTCTGTGGAGGCTAGAGCTGATAGGAAACCCCATGTGCCACAAGTCGAAATACAGGGACAGGGTCATTGTCATGGCTCATAGGTTAGGTAAGAAACAAAGAAACACTAGGTTAGTATATCAAGCCTGTAGCCAGAGGGGGGTTTGAACAAACCGGCCTTTTTCCCATGAAAAGGCCCATTCTGGGTAAAATTTGATCTAGGCATAGGTCCACTTTTTCAGAAAAAGATCCCCACCCCCTTTTGAAATTGCTGGCAACAGGCCTGATGATGATGATGATGATTTACCTGAAGTGAAGGCTTCAAAGTATGAGATAAAATGATACATGCATTTTTCACCAGATTTCTTTTCTTTATGCCTATAAAATTATTTACAAATTATGATTGACCTGTCTCAAAAATAAAGAAAATAATATTCTACTTTTCTCTGTGGATAATTTATTACTTTTTTATAATTGCTTCTGACTTGCAGAGTGGTTGAGGTGATTATGAAAACAGTCCTCATTTTAGAAATTAAAATGCCTATTTGTCTGCATCTTTACTGGGATTCACTTGTGACACCAGCATCTTGTTTTACAGAGATTTTAGATGGTAAGGAAATCAGTGACAATGCAAGACAGTTCCTGGAGAATTGGCAAGCTTCAAAAGAAAAGAGGAGAGATAACCTCAGTAGGAAAAATACAGAAGATACATTAAATTTAGGTGAGAATTTGTTTTTATGACTTATGAGTCGGGAATTTCAGTATTGTGGTCAATTTGACTGATATGTAGATTGATCTGTGCAAAATGTAGAAAAATATATATTTATTTCTTTTAGACTTAAAGATCTGACCAAACAATGATGGATTCTCTAATTTTTACAATATCCCAAGTAAAATAAAGATCAAACTTCTGGATGTTGTTACAATATTTAAAATAATTTTAAAATCTGTTTGGGAGAGAGAGAGAGAGAGAGAGAGAGAGAGAGAGAGAGAGAGAGAGAGAGAGAGAGAGAGAGAGTGTGTGTGTGATTGTCTGAGTGTGTGTGTGTGTGTGTGTGTGTGTGTGTGTGTGTATGTGCCTGTGTTATAGAAGTCAGTCCAGACCACTATAATCATTATCCTCTACCCCCAGGTCACCTGAAGGACAAGGACCTGCCCCCTGTGGCCTTCCCCAAACATGGAGGTATCCCAGGCTACATCATGCCAGGTAAGAGATACCCCTTCCCCCCTCCCCCCTTCCTGGATCAAATACCATAGAGTACACATGTAATATGTACTGTTTGTATAGCTAGTATAAGGAAGGAGAGTAATACAGCAGTACATATGAATTATATTATAATTGTGTAATATGAGCATATTTGTTGTATGGCACACATGGGCTGCTATACAATATACATGTATGTAAATGACATAAGAATGCTCTAATGGGGGGGTCAGTAAATTTGATCTAATCAGCCAACTAGTAACTGACAAATGAACAATTTTCAAGGGGCAGTGTATATTTATTTTTTTCCTTCCTATTCCCAATGGTAGGTTTACCCAGGAAGCAGTTTGATGATATCCTGGCCCGTTCTGCTAGTCTACCCAACTCTGCTGTCCAACCCCACAGGACCCCCAAGGCCCCCCTGGGCCCTAAGTCTCACAGTGACCTGGTGGGACCAAGGTAAGATAGCAGCCAAATTTATTTTCTTTAATGAGTTTGAGGTGACCAGAATAGTGTGTTCCTTTGGTGAAATGGCTTATTAATGTAATTTACCAAGAAGATGATGTGATGATGTGACTACTCAATTTAAAAATGAATTAATTAACCTTGA